>PVIY010005595.1:0-93329 GCA_004026745.1 Myrmecophaga tridactyla
TAGTTTATATTTTGCCAGAAAAAATATTCACTCCTTCATTGAGTTTTTCAAAATTCTCAGCAATGTGTTGTACATAATAATTTCTTTAGATAGTTCCATGACTTCCATATCTATTATGTTCAAGATCTCACTCCTGATTTTGAGATTGTACGGTGTCCTTAGATTTGAAATATAAGAAATTAGTAATGGTTTTGTTTTTAAAAGTAGACTTCAAGTATACTTACAATTCTCCTTTTATGCTTCTGCTTTCTTAGAATATTTACTTAGGTTTTATTTTCCTCCAAGCTTTAGAGTTGACTTGTTTTAATTCCTTCCTTTCTTTCTTTCCTACTTCCTATCTTTCCTTCCTTCCTTATTGTCTTCCTCCCTCCCTCCTGCCCTCCTTTCTTTCTTTCTCTCTTTCGTTCATTCTTTCTTTTTTTCTCTCTTTCTTACTTTTATTTTCTTTCTCTCTCTCTCTCTCTTTCTTTCCTTCTTTCTTCTATTCTTTCTGTTTTAGCTTTCTTTCTTATTTAAATAAAAATTGTCCTAGCTGCATGGGTAGTTCAGTAGTAGAATTCTCACCTGCCATGTGGGAGACCCAGGTTAGATTCCCGGTCCATGCGTTTCCAGAAAAACAAGCAAACAAGCAAAACAAACAAACAAAAGACAAACAAACAAAAATTCAACAAGTGGTGCTGCAATAACAGGATATTCATGTGGAAAAATAATGAAATGTTACCCTGCAATACAGAATACAAAAAAAAAAGAGAGACAATTGTCTTGAGTAGATCTTTAATGATAATTCTGTCATTTTTGATATCAAATATTTGTATTTTCATTGCTATATAATTATTTTGTACTAATAGTTTAAAGTTTTCTTTTAGTCCAATAGTTATCAATGAGACTGTCTTTTAAAATTATCCAGTTGATTTTGATGTTGTGATTACTGCTGTTCAGATCCATTGCTTGTTTCTGATTCTGTTACATTGTGATCTGTATCATTTTGTCTTTTTAAATGTGTTAAGATTTATTTCTGGGCAATTATGGCAATAATATTTAAAAATGTTCCATGGGCATGTAGAAATTATGCATAATCTCTGTTTAACATGCTCACACAGACAAAATTATATTCTAATTCTTTATTTCCTCATTTATCTACCATTTTGTCAAGTGATAACTGTAAAATTAATTTTTGGAAACGGCTCTTGAGCTTATAAAATAAATAATAGTTTTTTGTATATATATATATATACACACATATAGATCACCTTCATATACACACTTCACTTAGTGTGTTAAAAGGTAGGGGAGGACGCATTGGTAGTTCAGCTGCAGAACACCCACCCACCACACAGGAGACCTGTGCTCAGCTCCTTGCCCATGCACCTGAAAAAAAAAAGAGTAAAACACCTCAGTAATTGTATCTCTCCCTTCATGACACCCCAAGACATATTGAGAATGAACTCAGACTGGCGCCTACAGAAGGGAAAGAAAAAAGAATAGAAATGAAAGTAAAAAGGAAAACAGAAAAAAATGTACAAATTAAATGAAATAAAATAAAAATTAAAAAATATATAAACCTAGGCAGACAGAGAGTTTGCCAGACTGCACATACAGCTTCTTCTGCTGAGTGCTGGGAATGGTCATCCTGCCAGGTACAAGTGGCTGTCCCATCAGGAGCTGTGGGGAGCAGATCCACTGGGCACCAGGTGTTATGGTCAGCTGCACTGCCAGATGTTATGATCAGCTACCCCACCAGGCATTGTGATCAGCTGCCCCATCCTGTGCACAGGGGCCAGCTATCCCACCACCATGCACCAGGGGTGCCCCACACCCACCTCACGTGCCATCTTGCCCAGCTGGCCAGCACAGTTGGGAAGAGGTTGGTTTAAGGGGAGGAGAAGGTTCAGGAGCAAAGAAGCAGGTCTTCTCTGTGGCAGGCAGGAGTTCTGCCTAGCTTTTAGTAGACCCTAAAGTAGAATTATATCCCCTGCATGTGACCTGAGCCTTGTTGTGGTGTATAATTACTGACAAACCAAGTGAAAAAAGGGACCTTCAATGTAAACCCAAGTAAATACAAACTTTAGATGAGTGAAGGAAAGCAACTTGCAATGTAACCTTACTAAGATAATCACATGCCCTAAACACGACAGTAAATTACATAGCATGTGAAGATACATGCAGAAATGGCCCAGATAAAATAACCAAATCAAAACACTGGAGGAAAAATAGAATATGGGACAACTACTCATGGATATTTATAAAGAAATAAAGGATATCAAGAAGACACTGCAAGAGCATAAAGAAAAATTCAGAAGATTAAATAGAAAATTAGCAGTTCTCATAGAGTGAAAGATACTGAAGAACAAATTAGAAATATTCTAGGGAAACACAATAGCAGATTCAAAGAAGCAAAAGTAAGAACAAGTGAGCTACAAGAGACCAACTGAACTAGACTATACAAAAGGCATAAATGGCAAGACAGATAGAAAAAAATGGAGCTGAATCTCAGGGAAATGATGGCCAAAAAAAGGTGCACAAATATAAGAAGGATTTATGTTCCAGAAGGAGATGAGACCTAAATATAAGAGCCAGAACCATAAAACTCCTAGGAAAAAATATAAAGAAACATCTTCAAGACCTAATAATAAGAGATAGCTCCTAAACTTTACACCCAAAGCTCAAGTGACAATTGGGACACTTATTCACTGCTGGTAGGAATGTATAATGGTACAGTAGGTGTGGAAGACAGTTTGCAGTTCTCAGAAAACTAAATATTTAGTTGCCCTATGACCAGCAATATCAATACTCAGTATAAACCCAGAGGAGCTGAAAGCAGTCAGACAAACAGACATTTGCACACTGATGTTCTTAGTGGCAGTTTACACAGTGGTCAAAAGATGGAAACAATCCAAGTGCCCATCAACAGAGGGCATATATATATGATGGAATGCTGTGCAGCAACAAAAAGGAATGATGTCGTCAGGCACGCAATGAACTGATGAACGTTGGGGACAATGTATTGTGCTAAATAAGCCAGAAAGAAAAAATGTATGCTATAGCCTCTTTTAGAAAATACTTAAAATTAGTACATAGATGTAAGCTCTTATAGCAGCCATACTTAGTCCAAAGTTATAAGTGCATTTCTAGATTCTGAGACACTGAGCTATGTGTGTATAAGCTGGTATTTCCCTGGATCCCTGACTACCTCTGCTACACCTAAGATTCAGAGCTGGAGATCTGCAGTTAAAGTAACTGAAAAAGAGATCAGCCTTCAATTAGAGATAAAAACGAAGCCAATCTGGTTGGAACTAAGGTAAATCAGAATACAGGGCAAAAGAGGATAGTGTATGTACTCTAGAGCTTCACCTATGGTATGAGACAAAAGGCAGAGAGATTTATTGTAACCTAGATCTTCTGTAACACAATCTAAATCAACTTATCTGGAAAACTCATTTAAACAATCCAAGCACATGGAGCCCAGAACAGGAATGAGGCCTTGTAATTCTGTAGAGCTTAATGTAATACCCAGAGACACCTCAGACTGTGGTGGGCTGAAAAGTATTGGTAGAGTCCCTTGAGAGACTGCAGAAAAATATAGAACTATTAAACTTTTCCATCTGGGAACCCCTTGGTGCTCTTTCAAACATTAGGGACACCCAAGAAAATAGGCTTGCCCTTGTGAAACGTATTTCTGTGGTAGAGAATCTAAAACTACCCGTAATTATGCCTAAAATTTGCCTCCAGGAAACCTCCAGTTGATCAGATGTGGCTTTCCTCTTTCTAAGACCAACTCTGCAAAGAAAATCAGTACCCTCCCCCCTACAGAGGACATGACATTCAGGAGTTAAAGTCTCACTGACAATATGGGACATGACTTCCAGGAATGAGCCTGGCCCTGGCAACCTGGGATCAATAATGACTTCTGGACCAAAAGGAAGAAAAGATATGTAACAAATAAGCTATTAGTGGCTAAGGGAGTTCAAATAGAGTTGAGAGGCTATGCTGGAAGCTATGCTTAGGCAAGCTTCAGCTAGATATTGCAAATTGCCATGGTTTGCCAAATCCCAACTAACATCATGCCTATTAAAACTAAAGAACACCTAGAGCTGTAACTGAGACTCTATAAAAAGTTTTATGCACCAAGTTTACTTTCTCCATTCCAACTAACTTTAAAAGGAAATAATTAGCTCATTTAACTGAAAGACTCAGAAGTGTGAATCTAATAGAGGCTTGTCCCAGAAGCTCAAATGAGGTCACCAACACTCAGTTCTTCTCTGGCCCCTTTGTTCTACTCTCAATGGTGTTTACTTGGTCCTCAGGCTCTCCAAAGAGACTCAGTAGCAGTTCCACGATCTGCCTTGGTCAGAACAAGTAGCTGTAGCAGTTCCAAATCTTGAATCCTCAGCCCCTATTCAGAAAACATATCCGCATGTCTCATTGACTCTCATTGGGTTGTTGCCAACGCTTCAACTGGCCAGATGAGTGGGACTTGCTGATTGGATTCAGCCAAATTAGGGGTCAAGACAAGGACTTATTGCAGGTGGGCATTACTCAAAATGCATGGCTATTACTAGGAGAGATTTGATACGCCCAAACAAAATTGAGTGACTCTTATATAGGATGGGGTGGAATGCCAGGCAATAACAGCAGCAGGACTCCCAAAAATGTCTGCTATAGCTGCTGTACAAAATATTTAAGAGGAGGAGCAATGTGGAAAAAATGAAAGGCAGTGATAGCATGACAACACATGAGATCCAGGGGTCATTGGAAGGTCTACAAAACAGAGCCAAATCAAGAAAAGATTAAGTAGACTAGCACATTAACAAATATAATTACAGGAAAAACATCTTAACTTTCACTTTTCTGAGTTGCAAGGATCTATGAGAAATACATAATATTTTCTTCATTATTACTGATGTTAATCAATTTTGAAACAGTAATTGTTAAGTTTTTTAATTAGAAGATTTAGTCTTCGGAAAACATTTCAAATATATTCATTTAGTCGCAAGTCTTCTAAGAAGCTGATGGTAATAAGTAATATAGACATTTTCAGTCTTTTGAGAAGAGGAAGAAAAAAACATATCCACTGTAAATGCAATGTGATTTACTGTAGGAGGCAGATTTTATGCTACTTTCAGAGCTGTTACAGTCTAATATGTCAACTCTCACACCTCCCACAACACGTCTTTGTCAGTGTACAGTCATTCAAAGTAGGAAAACTCATAGAACTCAAAATGTTGGGAAATATGTGGTTTGTTGGCAGAGCATTAGAGGAAAACATACTTAATAAGATCAGAAAATCCAACAAAAGTCAGTAATTCTCTGACTCAAAAAGCTGAAATGCTTTCCCTGCAGGTAAGGAGAGAAAAGTTGGCATCAAACCAATCAACCCTTAGGCTCAGGTATCCCTAGAAACACATTTACAGCAATTCCTATCTATTACATCTCTCAGTTTCTCTTCTACTTTAGAAACTAGCAATTTTACTCTAGGGCCCCAAGGAGTTCATGGAGTAGATAGGATTCAGCCTGCTGCCTCTGGGCAGGTTGATACAAGAGATGTATGGACAAAAATTCCAACCCTTTGTTCATTCAAAAGGTATTTGCTGAATATCTTTTTTGTGCCAGTTATTGCACTATGCAATAGGGCTGGAAACCATAGGTAGCAAAGTTTAGAGACAGATAGAGACAAAACTACAGTGCAATACAATCTAGGTCTATATTTGAGAATCAAGACACTTTTTAGGGCTATGTGATCATAGAGAAAGAGAGGCCAATCTAGGGTGGCTAATTTAGGGTCAGAGGGAAGAAAGAGGGCAAAGAAGGGGGAAGGATGGAAAATAACATTACAGATGAGCACAAAGTGAAGGTTTACAGTGCATGTACTTGGTGAAAATATATTTTCTAAAAATATATTTTCAAGGTTCTATGCAATATAACAGAAACTATCAAATATATCTTGGGTTACCATTAGTCCAATTTGTGTGGCAACACACTGGTATATGTCTGTTGTCACAGTGTATTTATTAATAACACCACTCTATTTCCCAAAATTTCCTAACTTGAATGATAAATTATGTAGTCACCCTACATAACAAAGTACAACTGGAAGGGATGAATGTCTCCCTAGATGACTCCCAGGGATGAATCTTGCCCTGGTACTGTGGGATCAACAATTCCAACCTGAACCAAAACGGGGAAAAGGAGTGTAACTAATAAAGTATCAGTGGCAGAGAGAGTTCAAATAGAACAGAGAGCCTACTCTGGATGTCCCTCTTACACAAGCTTCAGTTAGACCTTGCTACTTATCATAACCTCCCAAACCCCAACCAGGACCATTCCAGTCAATCCTAAAGAACACCTAGGGCAATACAATATATAAGATTCCACAAGGGTTCCATGCACTAGTGTAACTTTCCAGAAACCTGCAACCTCCAGATGGGTCCCTGGACCAGATAAGTCCTGAAATTTAGGGGGTCCAGCCTCTCCAGAACCTCAGCTAGTTCCATCTCCCCACCCCATGTTAGTGACAGACCTTTTCAACATGAAAAAGTTAGAATGGCCATAGCCCAAACACTCCTGAAGAAATGGATGGAAAGATCAAAGGTGATGGTGGAGTTATACAGAGAAGATAGAATTTAACAAGTGAATATGATTGCTGAATCATTACATTGATATCTCTTTTAGTCTCCAGTATGTTAGAGCAGTTAGAAGCAAGAGCTTAAAATTGTGGAATCATCACCCATGTCAAACTCTGAAGTATGTTTTACAACTAATTGTGGTGCTGTGTGTTGAAATGTATTGCTTTTTTGTATATATGTTATCTTTCACAAATAAAGAAAGAAAAAAAAAGTCGATTGTGTTGATAAAAAAAAATATTTAAGCCTTCTAGCTTCCTATGTTCTGGAGCAGCTAGAAGGAAAAAGTCCGAGCGGATCATATGGTAGCCCATGACAAACTCTGGGATCTGTCCTGTAACCACTTTTTGAAGAGTGTTTTGAAAACTATTGCTTTTTTATTTCTTTGCTTTGTTTATATATTGTATTATACAAGAAAAAATACGAATGGAGCCCTTTATTATATAGATATTTAAGAAAATTTGACTGGAACTTTCTCCCTTTCCACACAATTTCTTGCCTTTTGAAATTCCAATTACTCCCGAAGATTTTTATAATTTCCCAGCTGTCTTACCTTAACTCGGGCTCCCATGAACGCATATCCTTTTTCTAATTCCGTCTTTGTGGGTCTTGGCAAAAAACTCATCCTTTTAAATTCCACACAAAAAAAATCCACTCCATAATCAACCTTGAGGTTTTTTATTAGTGACTGCAAGTGGAAAATATATATCACACAGATAATTCATTTGAATCTGTAAATTGCATATCCGTCTTCTTTGGAAACTGCTTTGGGAGTTTCTTTTCCAAATAATGTCAAGTCTCATATTTTCCTGTGTCCTTTCCCTCTCTTTTCCTTTTACTTTTCCCTTTATTTATCCTTTCCCTTCCTTTCAGGAACCAATTTAAGTTTGCCTCTTGTCTTATACACCAGCCTCAGCCTGATACCTGTGGACCTGCAAACATCTATTCTCACCCACCGAGAGGAAGCAAAGCCAGTTCTCCCTCTTATAGCCATTTTAGTGTCCGTGGAAAATAGAGCTAGGAATATGGAAAAAGAAAAATAACAAGAGAATTAGGGATAGCTGGTCTTCGCAATGACCAGGATAAGGTTTTCCATTTGACTTTGGAAAACCTATTCTTATTGACACTTCTTAAAATGGGGAACCCTAAATATTCACCTAAAAGTCTTCTGTTCTTAATTTTCTTTTCCAAATAGGATTTCTCACTAGAAAATTGTCTGGCATCTTTCTGTTGCAAATTATTAAATTGGCTTTTTGACATAAATCATCTTTACGTAAGTTTGAGTGGCAGAATATAACCTTTTTAAAAATCTGATTGTTATGTGTATTACTATGCATACTTATTATTCAGGGACAAAGTCTATAACTGTTCTCAGAATACCAACAGTACAATAAAATATATTGAAGGGAAACAGAAGAGAAGAAAAAGTGTTTCTTTAGCACATTAAAAAAAATATGCATGTCATAAAGTCCTACACATATGCTAGAGATGGGATGCAAATTTGCCTCAATACTTCCTAGCAAAAAAAGCAGCAACCACATATAATCTGTGAAAATATTCACACACCATAAAAATAAAACAGAAAAAAATCTCAGGAAAAGAAGAGCCTTTCTTGATATGAAGATCTGAGAATTTCTCCCACAAGTTTTCATTAAAAGGGTATTTGTGATGAAATGGAATCCATTCTCAACAATGTCCTTCAAAGAATTTGAAAGAGATTTCTTTAGTGTAACTGCTTCTACGGTGCTGGTTAATTACATAACATCAAATGCAATTGATTAAAAACAATCGTAGAAGAAACTAAAACTACATTGTGGAAGTATGCAGTGTTCTGGCGGCTTGATGCAAAGACATTTTTCTATCATGCACAGCATTTGATGGTTTGCAGAGTCTTCAGTCAATCCTCCTTGATTATAATTTCTCAAAACCAAGATTTTGATAGGAATTGAACAGCAGTAGTGCAAATTTATGTTCCCTGGCTAGAATTTGCAGTGTGGATATTCTGAGTTGCTGATTAAGGGCAAGTCCAGATTCTCTGACAATCATCTAAACAGGTTTCCTGGGCAATTAAATAGCCTAATCAAGACTTATCATGGAATAGAAGCCCACTTCATCTCCACATAGAAGGTGGGTCAAGACAGCCCTTTTGGCAGAGCGAAGTCTTCCCTCAGAACATGGTTCTCGGTCTCCTCCAACACGTTGACAAATACACAATCAATACCTAAGAGATGTATGCCTTAGAGCATGAGTTTCATAATTTTAGCCTTAGACATTTTTCAAAACAGTCATTGGCAATCACTCTTCTCAGTTATTTAACCATATCCTGATGAAGCATTAAAAGAAGTGTTATTTTGAGAAATGTAACTTCTCACTGCACTCTCTAAAACAAAGTTCTAGTTTGCAAAATGCGCTATATGGTATTTGATCTGCAGAATAGAATTGAATGGTCGTGAGCTTTTAAATATTGGGTAACATTTACTGAAAACAGCAATATGGCTTTTGAAGCAGTTTATCTTGAATTTTTCTCTCCAGTACCAATTTGCTAACAGACTTGTTCTGGAAGCCATTTGTTACATAATACCATAAACAGGCTAGAATATGTACATAAGTTTTCTATTTTCCATAGTACAGGTGTCATGAGAGAAAGGAAGATATTACCTTAGAGAGGCTGAACAACTTGGAAGAACTGTGAGAACCATGCTTGTAATACGGACAGCTCCTAGCGTAAATCCAGTACTTTCCTATAGAAATTGTGCCCAGCAGCATTGTGGAGACACAGCCTGGAGGTCTGAATATGGGTTCTGGTTGGGTTCTACTGTTTACATAGTGTGACCTGAGCAAGCAACTTACCCTCTTATCTTTGTTCTTCCTCTATGAATGTCCAGAACAAGTCAGTGGTTCTCAAGCACTTTAATCTACAAAATTTCCACAAATGAAACTTTGCTTGTTAGCCCGGTATGCAACATAGGTGAAAGTGAAATTGCTGTGCCGAGGCAGAAGAGCACTTACCCCTTTCAGCCAAGGCAAACTGAGGAATCCCCATTATTGTATAGAATGCAGTCTTAAAAACAAATGGCTGAGATGATCTAGAACATCATCTTGGACCGATATTGGAGATTATCTGGTGAAATCTCTTTCCTGGTTAGAAGGAAAACTGAAGAGCCCAGAACAGGAGTGGCTTTCCAAAAGCCTGGGCGGTGACTCAAGAGTCCCAGGCTCCTTATCCAGAAATCTGTTCACTATACTTGAGTCAAAATAAAAGTAAGACATAAAAAAAATATATGTTTCTGGAGTGAGTAGCCCTCGCCATAGTGGGTGCTGAGTTAAAGTACTTGTTGAATCGAATTAAATGGGAATAGTTCATCATGTTCTAACATGGATGAATTAAATGGGAATAGTTCATCATGTTATAACACGGATGTGTTAGAGCGAACCATGCCCTCTACAGAGACATGCTCAACTCCTGATCCCTGCCTCGTGAGTGAGAACTCATTTGTAGATGGAATCATCAAAGATCCTACTAAATGAGGCCAAACTAAAGCAGGGTGGCGCTTAATCCAATAAGAATGCAGTATTTATAAGCAAAGGAGACTTGGACCAGGAAGTCAGTAGAAACCAGAGAAGAAGACAGATCTCCACGTAACAAAGGCAGAGACTGAGCCACGCCCAGAACACTACAGATTTTGGAGAAAGCATGACCCTGAAGGCAACCTGATATTCTGCTTCTAGCTTCCAAAATCTGAGACAATAAATTCCTGTTTTGTAAGCCAACCAGTCTATGGTCTTTGTTCTAGCAACCCCGCCACACTAAGGCAAAGGTGCTGTTGAAGCTTGTCATCAATTGTATTTTTCTAATGTGAAGGAAATCAAGGGAGATTTTATGTCTTGCTGGGACAGTGACCACTGCCACCTCTTCTCCTTTCCAACCACCCACCATCCTCAAGAGTTCAACCTGTGCCTTTGGCTCTTCATTTTTCTGAGTACCACCATTATTGTTGAGCAAATATTAGAGCTAAGCAGAGAGAGCTTGGGAAGCCTCAAAACTCTGTTCATGAAGCTGGCTGATTTTAAGTGAAAAAATATTGTGTCAACATAGTTCCATCAGAATTCTGAAGCAAGTCACTTACCTTCCAATTCAAGATAATTAGTATGCTTCATATACCTTGATGGAGAAAACAAAAGAGAGCCGTAAATAAAATATGGAATATTCTCCCCTGTATCCAAAATACTCTAACGATAGCATGATTTTTTTTCTCTATTAGTTATACACAGATTCTGTGCAAGTTTGTGGATATGGGAAAAGATACCAATGGGGTTTCTAAGTTCAAAATAGGACAAAATGGCCAGTCCAAAGTTCCTTCATCTCTATCTCCTTATTTTAATGAAAATCATTTCCTTCAATGTTATCTATTGACGAACGTAATTGTAAGACATCTACACTATTTGAGTATCATACAGATCAATTTTTCCAAATAGCCTCCAACAGGAAACAAAAGCTGAACTTGTTTTTCATTTGAAAGGATCTGAACTTTAATTTTGAGATTCTGTATAACTTAACTGGTGTTGACATTTGCTAGCCAATAATGCAATGTATGTCTTTCCTTATTTCATTGATAAATGTTTACCTCTGGGCCAAAGTGGATCCTTCAAATGCAAAAGAATCTACTATAGACCGGGAGTTTATTTAAACAATGCTCTGATAAATGTATGAGTTCCAATTTTTCTTAGTAAAAGCTGACACTCCCAAGTTAATCCTACTTGAACCAAGTATGGTGAATATATACAATCACAAAAAAGCAAATCCCTCCCCACAGCAGATGCTCATGTATAGGTTTTACCATGGCTTTAATCTCCTAAGCAGAATTCCTCTTTTACAACTACTTAAGTTAATATTATATTTTCTAGCTGGTGAGCATATATTTCATTAAAAATATAAAACTGGTATTAAAAAATCAACCCACTTTTGATACTATTCAAATTACGGCCTGTATTTCATCTTCCAAACTGTAAAATTTAAACTGTAATTTGTTTCTCACTTTTATCCTCATAGGTTAGTCTGAAGCCTGAAAAAAAATCCATTACCTAGAGAAGCATCACGTCCACAAAGAAAAGGATCAATATTGATTCAAAATTTTTCAGAAATAAACAAATGCTTAGATGATAAATTCTCTAAAGATATGCAACCTTTAGCAGCATGGAAACTGGAAAGCAACTATATAAACATATATATATAATCTTATATGTTAAAACCCATGTTATTTTCAAGATTTGTTCATTTGTTCTGCCAGAAAGTTGTTAAAATAACAATAACAACAAACACTCCAATTCCTTCAGCAGTTTAATTGGGGGGAAAGGGAAACTCTTAATTATAAAGGTAAATAGTCCCACCTTGTGGCTGATATTGAAATTGCATGTTCTAAGGGAGGATGGGTTGAGAGAAAATTCCATTGATAAAATCATCACAAACAGCAGTACCATTTATAGATCCTTTCCTAAATGTCAGGCACCATATTAGGCAGTTCATGTAAATTGTCTTATTTATCACTCACATTTACTCAAAGAGACATGCACATCTTATATTTTGTAGTTGTATCACTTACTTTTGAAGCAAAAAACTGAATCAGTGCTCCTGCATCCCGAACTATTTCTTTCATACATGAGAACAAATGACATGTCGTTTGTTGAAGTGTTAAAGGAGTCATAGCCATTAACTAAGGTTTTGTTGTTTGTTTGTTTTGGTAAACAAAGCTCAGAACTGTTGTTTTTCAGTTTTGCACTAATATTTTCTGTTACCTCTTGAATTATACTATCTTCAGTCATATATAAATGGAAAATGCAGACCTCTAGTTTGAAATTGTAGTTATTATGAGCCTCCAGCTATTTCTATCAAAATAAATGGCATATTTCATTTTGTGACAATCTGGTACAGAGTTACAAAAGATGTCTCCCTCAGAGCTGGTGGAAGAACGTTTTATTTTCAGTGACCTAGTGCCGGCTCAGGTCAAAATACTTACTGCTTTTTGATCAAAGATCACTTAAAAAACTTCCAGAAGAAAGAACAAGGACAGTTGGTCTTCAGACAAAGATTAAGATCAAAAGAAAGCAGAGCATTACATTTCCCGACTAAAAATATTAGCAAATTAATTTTATAAAAGGAATTTTCAAGCCTACATGCCACAAAGTCCACATTATTGTACCACCCAATTTTAGCAAAACCAGTGCCAGAGACAGACACAGAAGGACAGAGCGAGAGGGGCTAATTTCATTCGCATCTCTTTTAAGGAGAAAGTAACATTTTCTGGAACTATTCCTCAGTGAACATTTCTTAGATTTACATCAGAGACTCCCGGGCATGATTCCAGAGGCAGGGGACAGATAAAACCTTACTGTGGGAACTTAATCCATTTTAGAGAATGTAATTACTGGTGATGGTTGGAAGCCTCTGCGTTGGAGCATGGCAGTGGGCAAAGCCTGAATAAGGAATTCTATTTGTAAAAGCTTGTTTAAGCTTGAAAAAGATAAGGTTGAAGAAATAAAGCAGTCTATCATAGTCACTGCTGGTTGGTTATTTTCAGCCCTTGACAATATGCAGGTCCTGTTTTGTACCAGGAGTTGGAAACAATTGTTACCTTACCTCCTGCCCCTCCCCGCTCTCTTTCTACTCTTGCTGTCCCAACACTAATGACCATTTCTATGGAACTGAAAGGAACTTTTTACAGCAAGCTGATTTAGACAGGAAGGATCTGTCTTTATGTTTTTTCTGATCTACTTTATGTTTTTATTGGGAATGCCTTAGCATAGCTTTTCTTACTTTGCTTAATTCGAATAAAGCAAAATATATGTAAGTTAATTAAGAAAGTCGTAGGACTATATGTTTTCATTGAAAGAAAAAGGTTAATGAGAGAGCAAGAATTACATAGTCACAACTAATTCTCTTATTAGATTTGCTTTTTGAAGTAAATTTTGTGTTAGAAAAGTCACCTTAATGAAAGTTTTACATCTATAAAAACTAATCTCGGTACTATTTAATCTTTTTATGTTATAAACCCTTTGAGCATCAAGGCAGAGTTTCCAGCTCAGCAAAATGTGGTTCTGCTCCTCAAACGCATGCGACAACGTATGCCATACCAAGATCAATGAGTGGTTCATTTTCATATTTTTGCAACAAGGCCAATTCCAAGGGACCTCTCGTTTTTGCAGATTTCAATGTATAACTGAATCTCCAACCTTCCTTACATAGATATATATTTTCCCAAGTTATAGAAAAAGGAAATGTCATTTTATGACTTCCTAAATATCTTGTTATATCTACAGACTAGCACTACAAGTTGAAACTTGCCTTGGAAATGGAAGTGCCTGTATTCTGCAACTCTTCAGCCAACTTTCAAAAGATGGTGTGCGCTGTCTGTTGCCTTTCAGAATTGATTCAGCGTATTGAATAATTGCTGACCAGAGCAGGGAGTACCTCCAAAACAAAGTATACTAGGTATAATAGTCTTCACAGCTTGAAACAGCCTCTGAGGCCTTATCTACAACAGCTGTGTGCTTGACTCAGCACGTGAGCTACTGTTAAAATTGAGATGCCAAGCTGGGATGTGTACAAGGACCAAATTAGCACACCACTGCTTCCTACTACTGTCAAATTCCACCAAGCTTTCTTTCTCTTGAATTATACCATTAACTCCTTCCACTTAAGAAGTTCAAGGGAATAAAATGGATGCATAAGCAGACGGTCACTAATTTGAAAGTCCCATCTAGATTCAATTTCTTTAAAATAATGGGGTATCTGCAGTATAGCTCAAAACGAATAATATGTGGAGAGTAGTGAGGATTAGATTTATGGAGGATATATCCATTAATAAGACTTATGAGCTCTTGCTCACTGCTGGCGGAGATTGAGCCCCTACATTCCCATTCCCCACATACTCTGAAAGAAAAATAAGAGGTTGTGCTGGTTTGAAAAGATGTATGTCCCCTAGAAAAACCCATGTTTTAATCTAAATCCCATTTCATAAAGGCAGAATAATTCTTATTCAATACTGTATGTTTGAAACTGTAATCAGATCATCTCTGTGGAGATGTGATTTAAGCAAGAGTGGTTGTTAAACTGGATTAGGTGACGACATGCCTCCACCCATTTGGGTGGGTCTTGAGAAGTTTCTGGAGTCCTATAAAAGAGGAAACATTTTGGAGAATTAGAGATTCAGAGAGAGCAGAGCAGAACGACATAGCCACGAGAAGCAGAGTCCACCGGCCAGCGACACTTAGAGATGAAGAAGAAAAATGCCTCCTGGGAGCTTCATGAAACAGGAAGCCAGGAGAAGCTAGCAGATGACACTGTGTTTGCCATGTGCCCTTCCAGATGAGAGAGAAACTCTGACTGTGTTTACCATGTGCCTTCTCACTTGCGAGGAAAAACCCTGAATTTCATCTACCTTCTTGAACCAAGGTATCTTTCCCAGGATGCCTTAGATTGGACATTTCTATAGGCTTGTCATAATTGGGACATTTTCTTGGCCTTAGAACTGAAAACTAGCAACTTATTAAATCCCCCTCTTTAAAAGCCATTCTGTTTCTGGTATATTGCATTCCAGCAGCTAGCAAACTAGAACAGAGGTGGAAAAAGTGGAATGGCTCTCCTAAGGCATCCTTCAGGAACTTCCTCAGAGAGAATGACATTCTTCTTCCTAGTAGAAACACAGACTCTGCACACCCAATCCCTATAATCCTGATAGTGCTTGGGTTGCCTGGAGGTAAAGGGGGAAGAGCTATCACAGATCGCATCCAAGAAGAATGGCTTAGATGGTGTCTGAGGACACTGTATGGTCTGATTTGAGGATCATCCAGGTGTCCCCAGAAGTATCGCCCTTTCTTAAGTTCTTGAATTGCCAGCATTCTAGATTCATTCTTTTCATTTTAAAGCCAGAGCATTTTGATCTTCAGAAGCTCATTATTAAAGGTCAGTATCCATGTTCAGGAAGAAACAACTCTATAGTTGGCACTTAAGTGAAGATTAATTGACTCTTCCCCGAAAAAAGATTGAAGACAGTTGCCACATTACCTAGCAGCAGAGAGAGCACATGGAGAAAACATGGGTTTTATAAAAATACACTCTATCTAACTTCCATTTTCTCCTAGGGTTGATACTCTGCTCCTATTCAAAATAGCTGCTATTCATGGCTCCTACAGTACTAAATAGCTATGGTTTGTGCTTCTCAAAACACAGAGGCTGGGAGAAATATCTCACATTCTTTCCAATGAGGAGGCACAAGGTATGCTTGGCATTTGCATAACCTATGTTGTGATATGTATTGCTGAGATTTCTACTAATTTAATTATTAGGACCACGCCATAACTGTTATAAAGCAAGAAAGAAGTTAATGACAGACTTGGTCTCAATTACTACTGCAAAGCTCTTTTTCACCATCTAATTAAGAACTATTTCTTAAATATTTATGTTTTCATCTATTGGTAAACCCTCCTTCTCTAGGGTTAATATGCCACAGGACAGAGCTTTTAGACACATTCTGATAAACCCATCTGTCTTCTTCAAGATAATCTGAAATAACAGAAAGAGTAATAGAAAGATACATATGAAGGGAGAAGACACCCCTATGAGTTTTCTATCTGCAAGACTAAAACTCTTCTTAGCTTGCCCTAGCTTTCCATGGCAAAATAATCATACTATCCTTAAAGTCCTACCCTCTCAGTATAACCTGACATTTGCCAAGCCAATTTCAAGATAATCTACCAGTTTATTCAGGACCCATAGTTCCATGTATGGGACCCAAAAGTGAGTACAACACCAATGAATAAAGCCGGATTCCTCTAATATGAGGAACAGAACCTCTCACATTTCATTGGGCTATCAACTCCCTTAAGCTGCTAGCATATTTACAACTAATTATCTTTGACATTTTACTGTTCCCTTTGGAGAGTGGGGAGTCACTGATTAAGATTCATGTTTGTACATATCAACTCTCTTTCCCTGATCCAAGTAAGAAAAAGAAGTTCAAATCCCTGAAATGTCGGTAAGATTTTTTTTCCTCTTACTTTAGCTTGAAATGTTTCTACTCATTTTCTAACAGACTGGACTAGTTTCTTACCCTTTAGGTTGCAAATAGACCCTGGACTCTATTTTTAGGTAAAAAATGAAGGTCGTACAATATGTTAAATTTTGGAAGGTTTTTAATAGATTTTTCTGCTCAGATTAGGAAAGAATGCTAGACATTTGAAAAGTTCAAAATATTTTGTAGCTTATTGCTGAAAGATAAGCCAGGATGTGGATAATATATATTGAAATAATAACTGTTTTCTCAAATAATATAAAAAGTATTTGTGAAAATCTTTTCACCCTAGCTGTGTGATGCTAAATTTGCAATATTTGAAATTGTGGGTTCTTACTTACCAAAGCAACACGGACTTTGGTATTTACTTCTGTTTACGTTTGGCAAATGGTGTCTTCCTACTTTGAGGAAAAGAAGGCTTAAGGAAGCTTACGGCCACATACACATCAAATGGTCTCTGCAGACAGCTTCCTTCTTGAATAAAAATGAGGTACATATGCAATAATTAGAACGTTTGGGCTAAAATGGTCCGAGCGAAATCCAATCAACATTTACATATCTGACAGCTCCCCTGAGATGTTCATTAAATCAAAACCGAAGCGAAGTTACCTTCCCTCCCATAAAACCAACTTGACTATGAAAGCTTGGCTCACCTCCAGTGAGGATGTTTAGTGGACCAATCCCAGAATTATAAATAGTGGGTACACTCTGAACTTTAATCTCAAGTGTTCCGAAAACCTAGGGAGCAGGCAAATGAAACTTCTTAAATTTTAAAATTATTTTAATTCTTAAAAATATCTATAGATTCATACAAACTTTTAAATTATGATGTATAGCTATCAGCATTATATTGGAGTTATTCCTTATAACAATATGTTTAAAATATATTAAAATCATTAATAATCCTTTAATCTTTTGTTCTTCAGCTCAACTCATTTATTAAATATCCAGCAGCTTATAGGTGGCATCTGTAATCCTAAAGGGTGAAAAGAAAATCAATACCTATTTTCTTAAGTCTACTTGGCTGTCCATGGACAAGTGACCTAGAAACAAGAAAACCAATAAAACCTGACATGGTTGAGGAACAGTAAACCAATCAAACCTAAGGAGGAAGACTGCCACAGCCATTCATTTGTCTTTCATACAAGAAGATTACCATCATTCAAACCCTGCCTGGGATCTTTTACAAGGTATTTATTAAACAAGGAAATTGCACCTATTGGGCTGCAAACATTTCAGTGCATCCTAACAGCAGAGACTTTAGAAATGTGAAGAAATCGTGTGTGGGGGGGCGGGGGGGACTCAATCAAGTATGAATCCAAGAAACTCTGGACTAAGTGGGAGAAGAATTCCAGGAAGGTAAGAAGCCAAATCTAATTAAGTTCTATATTCTTAAAAGCTTCATGCTCTGCCGATTTGTTGGATCCTAAAAGCTACATCATTTGGATTCAGCCTTGTCATGAAAAACTCTCATACATCTAAAAAAAAAAATTGTATTTTTTCTCTTTCATATTGCAACATACATCAAATAAAGCTATCCAAAATGGAATTGCTCCAGGCCCTCAGGAAAGGTTAGACTATGGGAAGGGTTTCTAATCATACAGTACAGATCAGAAACTAAAGCTGTATCATAACATACAGTCATCTCGTAGGAATGATTCCTTCTTTCATTCCTCCTTCCTTCCCATCACTACCTTACTCAATGACGTCAGGTCATCCCCAAATCTGAGAGACAGTAGTAGAACTGCTTTCGGCCAAGCCTCATCACTGTCCCCGGTAAGTGAAGGCAGTCTCGGAGGGAGTGAATGTCAATGTTTAATGCAAAGCATAATATTCATTTCAGACACAGAGATATTCCCTATGAAATAAGGGAGCCATTGATGGAGAAGTGTATAAATGCCTGAAAAGCACAGAACAATATCCTGGATGCGGAAGTGATAAATACTAAGGCATTCTGACACACCTGCTACTCATTAAGGGACAGAAGCCTCTTGGATACCATTAATACTTTCAGCATCTGCCAGAGGAAATAGAGAGCTTTGTAAAGGAAAGGATGTTTTGAAAAGGTGGTGGTAGGACTGAGCAGATGTGTGTCTATTTGGGGATTACCCTACAGTGGGACTTAGTGAATAGAGGTTTAATAATTAAAGCCCAGGCATAAACAACATAGATCAAACACAATGTATCTAAGAAATTGAAGAGGTTCAATTCAATTCATGAAAGCCTGGTTCCAGTATCCATTCTGCAGTTAGTACTGTGCAATAAAAAAACAATGTTATTTTTTAACTAGTGGGACATCCTTCAGACTTTCTATAAAATGGGATTTCTTGGGCGGGCCAGGGTGGCAGAGTTCTTGCCTGTCATGCCTGAGACCCAGGTTCGATTCCTGGTGCCTGCCCACGCGAAAATTAGAGATAGTTTTCATATTCATTACTTCAGCTAACTTTTGGGTCAGGGGTGGGGAACGAAACGTATATACAGAAGCCAGTTCTTCACGAGATGAGCAAGTGAGCTGCCTTGAAGATCTATTGTCATAAGACTAAGTGGCCAGGAGAGTTTGCAAAGCCCATTAGCATTTAGGGTCAAGAGCAGGAAGATGAGGTCAAGCCCTTTTAACCTCTGAACAAGAAAGCTGCCTCAGGAATGGTCTCCTGGTCCTTGAGAAGGGAGTGAGGGGACAAGCAAAACTGTAGAACTCTGGACACACTGAAAATTGGACTTTTTCTCTTTTGTTCTCTCTCTTCCAGCCAAGAATCATTACTGCTGGAGCCCAATATAAGGAAAGCAACACTGGACAATGTACAAAAAACTGGAGTCCTTCAGTCCTTGTAGGACAGCATCTAGAGACTCTGACTCTAATCATGCCTTGAATGAGGAAAGAAAATTTACTGCACAGAACTGAGTAAACCATTCAGCTCATTCTACAAATCATTTGGTTTGATTCCTCATAGTCTGAGTTTCTGGGAGAAGATTTGTAAGAAGCTGAATTATTTAGGACCAGTAAGGGAAAATGTAATTTATTACTGCTGAGCTGCTATAGGTGCTAGATCCATCTCTAGTGGATTCACAATGTAACTGTCTTATTTCCAGAGTCCACCTTGGGCTGGGTGGATGCTGGTTTGATAATTATTGACATTTTAATTAAGATCAAGTTCTCTCTGGGTACTTTACCGTTTTTTCAGTGGTCTGATTTCCTTTTTCTTTTCCCCTACCTCAACAGCTAAGCTGGAATACAACATCAAACTCCTGAATACAAAATTTGCTATTTCAAGTTGTAACCACAAGATAGCAGAATAACTTAATTTGAGCTCTACCCGGTGAGGTAATAGATCCCAAAACTGATAAGAGGAAATCAGAAAACACGTTACAAATATGATTAAAATGTGTTTAAGGAATATATACTATTAAATAAACTATATTTTAAGTGATTTTAAGAATTTAAAGCATAAATATATTATTTATATTCATAGTGAATTTTAAATGAATGTTATGTTGAACTTTATAAACTACTCAACAAACTGAACATTTGTTAATATAATCATGGCCATTAATATTAAAATCCCACTTTCAAGCGATTATAGATAAAATTAGATATATACATATGCAAATGCATATATAAATATATACACATTTAGTAATTTGTTGAGATACAATCTATCCAATGATGCATGGATTAATGTTTTACTTTTACTTGTGGGGAAAAGAAGCAGAATATTTTTTAAGAAGGTCCCTTGTCCCTGGAATATACATATATATGCATATGTATGTGTATGTGTGTGTGTGTGTATATATATCTGTGTCCATTAATGAGTTCCAGTCTTTATTATTTTGAATGTCTGTATAAAATCTGTGGTTTAATTATAGTGTAATATAAGAAAGGAGGATAATAATCTACTTTTTAATTAACTATTGCAGTATATTTAAATAGCATAAAATGTCTCATCCTAATAGTCTTGGATAATTCTTCACAGATCTAAACTATAAACATGTCTCAAAAAGCCTAGCCAGTCCCTGGAGATTTAGCAGAACTTCTTTCAATTCTATCCCCAAAAGCAGAAGCCTGAGAAAACAGATGGGTCTTTCTCTATGACCCAGAGATCAACAGCCACAACCTCTGGTGAATAATCAAGGGGAAGTATTCCAGGGACAAGGGACCTTCTTAAAAAAATATTCTGCTTTCTTTCCCCACAAGTAAAAGTAAAACACTAATCCATGCATCATTGGATAGATTGCATCGCAACAAATTACTAAATGTCACATCAGATATAGGACAAAAGAAGAAAAGGAAGGGATTGGCAAATTGTAGGGAGAAGGCAAAAATTGAGTAAGCAAATGTGATACAATTATTCACAAGAGAAGTAGACAAATTATATTGGTGCTATATGTTGTAATTATGGAATGAAGTAAAATAAGTTTAAAATCAAATAATTTAGTCTTGATGAATGGTAATGAAAGAGAATGTACAAAATGTTAGTACATTATTGTAAGTATGAATATTTAATGTAACAGTTGAGGATATAAGCATAAAAACATACAGAATTTGATGGGAAACAATACAAAATATTTTTTCAGTGTGAAGATTTTTGAAAATTATTTGTAAGGATAAGTAAATCTCAACACCAGTATTAGTGGGGTGCTAGGGCAGTTCAGTGGTAGAATTCTCACCTACCATGTGGGATACCTGGGTTCGATTCCTGGCCCAGGCACTTCCCAAAACAAAAAACAAACAAGCAAACAAACAAAAAAACAGCCCCAAACAAACAAAATTCAACAAATGGTGCTGCAATAAGGGGATACTCACATGGAAAAAGAATGAAATGTGACCCTCATCGTATAGCATACCAAAAAAAAAAAAAAAAACAGCAGTATTAGTAACAGAGAAAGAATTCAGTAAATGAAAGCTGGAAAAAGACTACACCCATCTTAACTTTTGTTTCTGTCTCTGGAAAGACTTGGTTTCCTTAAAGAGAGAGAAAGAGAGTTTAGGGCTATGGCATTGTTCTGGTTAGAAAGGATGTATGTTTCTTTCCTAGGAAACCCTAGGAAAGCCATGTTTTCATCCTAACCCCATTTTGTAAAGATAATCATTTCTTCTAACCCCTATTCAGTATTGTATGTTTGAAGCTGTAATGAGATCATCACCCTGGAGATGTGACTTAGGGAGTCACATCTTGATGTGATCTCGATGTGATCTTCAGTGATCAGGGGTGGTTGTTAAAATGGATTAGGTGGAGACGTGTCTCCACCCATTTGGGTGGGTCTTCATTACTTTACTGGAATCCTATAAAAGAGGAAACATTCTGGAGAATGGGAGGTTCAGAGAGAGCAGAGCAGAAAGATATAGCCATGAGAAGCAGAGCCCACCAGCCAGCGACCTTTGGAGATGAAGAAGGAAAATGCCTCCCGGGGAGCTTCATGAAACAGGAAGCCAGGAGAAGAAGCTAGCAGATGATGCCATGCTCACCACGTGCCCTTCCAGATGAGAGAGAAACCCTGACCGTGTTCACCATGTGCCTTTCCACATGAGAGAGAAACTCTGTGTTCACCATGTGCTTTCTCACTTGAGAGAGAAACCCTGAACTTCATCGGCCTTCTTGAACCAAGGTATCATTCCTTGGATGCCTTAGATTGGACATTTCTATAGACTTGTTTTAAGTGGGACATTTTCTCGGCCTTAGAATGTAAACTTACAACTTATTAAATTCTTCTTTTGAAAAGCCATTCTATTTCTGGTATATTGTATTCCTGCAGCTAGCAAACTAGAACAAACATATTCTGAGGAGTCACAGATGAGAGAAAGGAGCCCAATGATCTTTTTCTGTTTTCATTAACAGTCCCAAAAATATCAATATATTTTTAATACAATATTTCTCAGAAGTACACTAAAACAAATAATCACCAATTTCAAATATTAATTAGAAGATATAGCAGACATTTGGATATCATGGTCATTCTAACAAAATATTACAACTGCTTTCCACCTTAACTACTCCTTCTCTTTGTATATAACCTAAAAGAAAAGAGAGGAAATTAGTTACCTTTACGCATAAACCTTTCCTTTGCAACACACAAAAAATGACAAGTCATGGGGGGCAACAGTGGCTCAGTGGTAGAGTTCTCAGCTGCCGTGCCAATGACCCAGGTTCAATTCCCGGTGCCTGCCCATGCAAAAAAGAAAGTGACAAATCAGTGAAAAGACTTTTGGCCCATTTCTCCTAGCATTCCATTCTAAAGACATGTCTTAAGGGTTGAATTATGTCTCCAAAAGTTATGTTGGCATCCTAACCCTCAAGACTTGCAAATAGGGTCATTGAAAAATAGAATGAGTTAAACTAAAATAAGGTTGTACTGGAGTAGGATGGGGCTTTAATCCAATACAGCTGGCACTCTTAGAAGAAGAAGAGAGGAGATGTGGGCAGACACTGAGAAGACGACATGATGGTGGAGGAGAGACTGAGTAGGCCACACACCAAGAATTTCTAACCAATGCCAGAATGTAGAAAGAAGAAAGGAAGGATTCTCTCTTACAGAATTGGGACTTCTAACCTCCAGAATTATAAGATAATAAATATCTGTTGTTTTAAGCCATCTAGTCTATAGTATGTTGTTATGGCAGTCCTAGGAAGCTAAGAAATCATGTTTATATTTCATTTAACAACTGATGAACCCCAAATCTCATCTCCATCTCAGACAACTCTCTTGACACCCATATTTTTGTATGCAGTTGTCTCATGAACAGACCAGACTGATTAGGCCCTGCAGATTCAGCAAGTCCAAAACTTTAAGGATGGACATAGTTCATTCCCTTCAAGCCAAAGCATTCATTCTTCAGAATAGCTTTTCTAATTTAGGACATTAGCTCCCTGCCTATGGTACTGAAATCACATTTTAAATTATCTTTCTGCCTCTAATATGGAATCTTTCCTTTCTACCAAAGAGAACTTTTTGAAAATAAAATCTGAAGAAGTCACTCCCTTTACTTAACATTCTTAATGACTCCCTTATAGGAGGAAGTCAAAACTTAAATATGAAGGTTTAATCATGTCATGGACAACCTTGCATGTTTTCCTAAGTTTTTACTTCCTTCATTTACAGTGTTACATAGAGGAAATGACGTCTTCAGATTTGTCTATCACTTCCTTTTCCACTTTCCTATCTTCTCTACATATTAATTACTCTGTGTCCTAGAGATTCAGAAATTCATATGGTTTTCTTATAAGTGTCTTGTCATCTCACACCTCAATGTCATTGCTAAAACTCTCCATGTTCCTTAGGTACCCTACCATCTTCAGATTTCTGATTAAACTTTATATAAGTCCTTTAAGTTCTAGAGCTCTCTAGATTTCTTGCTATTAAAAGTCTCTTAAGATACCTATTTGGGTTTGATTACTCTTTCCCTTGAATCAAAAAAATCTAGAACATAATTGTATTACTGTATGATAATAATCTATCTTAAAATCATTTTCATGACTGTCTTCTCTGGTAGACTTTGAAAACCTTAGAATAGGGGAACATATCTTTTATTCCCAATGCTCTGGAGAGCATTCGATAAACAAGAAGCACTACACTAATTAAGGAATTACATTTAAAAATAGGTAGTAATTGAATTAAAGATATATAAGGTCTCTGATGAATAAGTCATAATATTAAATATTATGGGAGATACAAATAAAAATAAAATATCATTCTGTACTCAAGGATGTCTCAAGGGGGCATGTGGAAACAAAAACATAACAACATAAAAAGCAATATTGCTATGGAAGATAAGAGAAAAGAGAGATTATTTTTCCCCAACCAAAGAGACTAAAAAAATTTCATAGGGAAAAGAGGAATGAATGTGGGAATTGATAGAGGTAGAGCACTAAAATCCAAATCAAAGTGCTTAGATTTCGACTGAAATGAATAAGGAGCCCTCAAGGTTTTGCATGCATGGAAATGAATGTGTAGAACTAGTCCTTAAAAGCATTAATCTGATGGTAGCGTCTGAGAAAACTTGCGCGAGAGAAGAGCAATTTGGAACAATGAAGGCCAGACAATGAAGGTAGGTTGAAAGGTCATTTAGAGAAGTGTTATACTATCTTGGGCCAACACTTATGAGGTCCTAGATGTTTGAGTATCAAGAACTGTTGTTGTGTCAATAGTAAAGATGTGGGACCAAACTTGGGGTATTTGGAAGATATATTTAATGTAATTTGGTAAATGATTTCATAAAAGGTCAAATAAAAGAGATTTTCAGTAAAGAATCAGAATTCTTAAATCTGGGAACTGAAAGGATGGTGGTTCCGTTACCAGAAACAGGGAATGCATGAAGAACTTTAGAAAGAAAGATTGCTTCTGCTTTGAGCACAAAATTGGAGATACTAGTACATCCAAGTTAAGGATGTTCAGTATGCAACTGGAAAGGTGTCTGAAAGATAAAAAAAAAAAAAAAATAGAAAAGATTGTGGTTGAAAGTAAAGATTTTGATCATTTGGGTAAAGAAGATATTTGAAGACACAAGAACAGGTGTTATACTAAGGGATAAAATTTAAGAAAAGAAGAGGGTTGAGAAAGAAATTTGGGGAAAACTTAGATGTAGGAAACCGGAAAAGCACAAGAGTTCAAAGAAGGAACATAAAATAAGAAAAAGTGATGATGAGACATTGAAATAGAGACAAAGCCAAGTGCCGATATGAGAGAGCTATTGACAAGATCCAGTGCCAGTGAGGGATTGAAGCTGCTCTGTTCAACACATTAGCCACTAGCTCCTTGTGCCTATTTAAATTTAAATTAAATTAAGTTAAATTAAATATACAGTTCTTATTAGTCACATTCGTCACATTTCAAGTGCTTAATATCCATAGACGGCAAGTGGCTACCATAGTAAGTAGTGCAGACTAGAAAATTCCTCATCACAGAGAGTCCTACTGGGTAGAGCTAGATGGAGGAATGCAGAGACTGGGGGGAAAGTCCACACAAAGCTGGTCTTTCACAAAAGCTGAGGGCATTTTAGGATTACATCAAGATTAACTCCTCACTCTTCCACTTAATATCAGGGCCTTTTTCCGACAGCACTTAATCTCTTTATACTAGAGTTTCTAGTACTTCCTTCATGGAGTTGGGTTTTTTTTTTGGACAATTAAGTGTTATAACGTAAATATTTTACCACAATTCCTGGATCCCTGAGGAAGGGATGGAAGCCAAATTGCTGAGGGTTAAGAAGAATACAGGTGGCAGTGATAGATAGATCAGGTTTAAATATATCTACCTTAGTAGGATGGAAAGATAGGAGGAGAGCTTATGCAGGCAACAAGTTTAGGAGAAGGTGTTTTAAGATATGTGACCTAGAGGAGACATGAGTACGAGGGGATAAAATGGAGAGTACACAACTCTTCAAATAAAATCATTACCCTCCCCCCCTACATGGGACATGACTTCCAGGGGTGTGAGTCTCCCTGGCAATGTGGAACCTGACTCCCAGGGATGAACTTGGCCCCGGCACCCTTAGATTGACAATGCCTTACTGGCCAAAAGGAGGAAAAGAAATGTAACAAACTAAGGTATCAGTGGCTAAAAGAGTTCAAATAGAGTCAATAGGCTATTCTGGAGGTTACTCTTATGCAAGCTTCAGCTAGATATTGCTGATTGCCATGGTTTGTCAAACCCCAACCCACATCATTCCTGTTAACCCTAAAGAACACACAGGGCTCTGAGATTCTACAAAAGTTGCACACATTAAGTTTACTTTTCATAAACCTAAAACCTTCATATGGTTCCTAGGCCAGCTAAGTCCTGAAACCCAGAGGTGCCAGTCTCTCCAAGAACATCAACGAGTTCCATCTGCCTATTCCATATTGTTGACACCCCTTTTCAACATGAAAAAAATTAGAATAAGCATAACCCAAATATCCCTAAATATTGGGAGAAGGATCAAAGGAGAAGGAGGAGTTATAACAGAGAAGTTAGGATTTAACAAATGAGTATGACTACTGAATCATTGTATTGATATTTCTTTTAGCCTCCAGTGTCTTGGAGCAACGAGAAGGAAAAACCTGAAATTGTGTGACTGTAATCCATAACAAACTCTGAAATCTGTTCTATAACAAAGGTTAAAATGTACTTAGAAATGTATTGCTTTTTTGTATATATGTTATATTTCACAATAAAAAACGGTTAAAAAATAAAAATAAGGAAATATTTTTAATATTATATTTATTATATGTGGAATGATGCTCTCCATTGTTAAATTAATACATGAATTATAAGCTTTGTATATAAAAGATATGGAGGGTACAGAAAGAAAGGACAAATAAGAAGGAAGCTGGTAAGAATACAGAAACATCAATTTATGCTTTCTTATTTTTGGAGGGGTGTGAGATATCTGTCAAAGATAATACCACATTTCACTGAGAAAATATGGGGATGGAGAGGGCACATTTTATTGGGGAACAGCAGGAGGAAGTGAAAATAGAAGGAAAAGGTTTTTATCATTTCTCCTGGGGTCATACTATAACCAGGGCAGGATTTCCAAATAGATTTTATTCCCAAATCCAAGTCTGACTCCATTGATAGCTTCTCCCTGTAGTCCAATGGTGAGAAAGATTCTGAGGTTTTGTTTGGACTCATTAGGAAAGAGTAAAAGAATACAGTGCAATTTGTACATGGGCAACAAAATCTCTCTCTAAGTTCAACCTTGCTTAAGAATTTGGTTTAATTGATTTCAAGAAGGTGAAGGGTCACAGCCTGAAAGGACCATCCTTTCCTTTTCTTCCTTAGAAGGTTTTCTGCTTCTGGAACTCATGAACTGCAAAATCTTTGGATTCTGGCTCTGGAAGCCGGTTCTCTATCTAGTGGCTCACATTCCTAGAACCAGTAGGCATGTCTTACCCCTTCCCTCACTAAACACAGGGTAAATTCCCCAACTCTCATTCTCCACACTTCCTGTGTGCCAAGATTTCCAAATGGCCTCAATCCAAATTTCATCCACACGGCTCTCCAAGATTCCCTGAGGCATCTCAGGCCCCTACACACCAGACCATTGACATTCTTTCCACTTATCAGTCACATCCACTTGAACCTTGAAAGGCAGAGAACAGTTAATTGAGATTTTTAAGGATACCTAGTCCAGGGAAGATGCAGTGTGGGATTGAAAGAACAAAAGGCAATAATCAGAGAATTTAATTTAAGTCTTTTGGGGTTTTTTTATTAATAATATTTTGTTTTGTTTCCATGATGGAGTAAAGATGATGAACATTGAACTTATATGAGCAAATACATCTTTGAACATGATTGCACACATTGGGAAACTAGAAAAGGAGTACAGGACAAACTTGATTCATATTCAATGCATTCAGTGACTGATTCTGAGATATCAGGATTTGAATGAAAGAAAGAGTTTTAATTGTGGTGTGCAGCACAAGGAGTGCAGGAGGGTAAAACCTTAGATCTGTCTCCCTGAACTGCAGAAAGTTGTACAGTTTTATAGTATTAGGACAAAGGCAGGCAGGCTTAGGGTAATTAATCCTGGGCTGACTCATGTTACTTCTTTAATAGTTGTTTCAGTTTACTAAAGCTGCTGGAATGCAATATACCTGAAATGGGTTGGCTTTTAACAATGGGGATTTATGAAGTTATAAATTGCAATTCTAAAAGGCATCAGCAAGAGGATACCTTCTCTGAAAGAAGGCCGATGGCATCTGGAGTTCTTCTGTCACGTAGGGGGAGGCACATGGTGACATCTGCTGGTCCTTCTCTCTTAGGTACTGGATTCATATGGCTCTCTGAGCATCTGTGGGTCCTCTATTAGAATCTCTAGGGAATTTCTGTCTCAGCTATCTCCAATGTCTCTGTCTTTTGTCCTCATAAAGGGCTTCAGTAAAAAATTAAGACCCACCTTGAATTGGGTGGGTCACATCTCATGGAAACAACCTAATGACAAGGTCTCACCCACATTAGGTCTGAACCCACAAGAATGGATTAAAAAATCATGGCTTTTTTTGAGGTACTTAGCAGTTTCAAAAGAGCACAATAATCATTAGAGGCTTCATGCAGGTGTAACAAGTTTCAGGGTTGTAAGAAATAAGATAAGAAGGTCCAAATTGCATAAATTGAGATAGGGAGTCTTGGGAGAGCTAGTCATGAATTATGGTGCAAGATGTCATTATCCAAACATTTAGGTATCTGGGTTATAGTTCAGTGCTTTATAACACTAAGACAAGACAACTTTGCTAAGTTCACTGGCAAAGCAGCCAGGATTTTTTCAAGAAAAGTTACATTCTTCAAGAAACTGCATTTACAGATAAGATGCATATACCCGCTTAATAAAGCATTATTATCAAAGCATCCAGGAATCTGAGTTGCTGTGCCTTACTATAGTTATGGGCTTTTGCTTCTGGTTACTTCAAAAAGTTACAGACCATAGGTCAGTGACAATTTTTATATTTTAAGTTTTTGCCTTCTAGCTACATCAAAGGTTAGCACACTTTTGGGTTACAGTTCATTTAAGGCTTGACTATTCTGATATATATATTATATATATATATTAGAGTAAAATAGAAATGAAAGCTAGCTTTATAAAATAATTCAATTGCTGATAAAAGATAACAGTGATTGTGGGTTTGCAGGTTTCAGAAGTTAGCAGGCCCCATACACTCTTGATTTTTATACGATCTTTGACTACTAATTGTCAGACAATGGATTTGATATTGGTGATAAAATGATGACGAAAATGTCACCCCTGACTTCAAGGCAATTAAGGTATCGTACATAGGAGGTACGCAATTATTTTTGCTGTTGTTAAATGAATTGACAAAAATAATAAGGATTTGGTCTGACTTTATATAAGGAAGACTAATTGCAGTCATTATGTGATCTTTTACGTTCGTCATGCCTAAATACTTCCTAGAGCAGCAGTGATCATACAGACCATTAAATGTGTCAGAACAACTTAGATGTAAGATTTATCTGAATAGAAAATTAACTGGGTTTTGCATGGTTCTGTATTTTCCATATTTGAAAAAAAGAGGACAATATTTTTCACACCTTAGTTCTCAGTCATTAAAAATTCCAGCATTGCTGCTTTTGCCCTACCTCACTTCTCACTCTCCCCAACAAAAATACTCAAATTTGGAAGGGATGCAAATTCCTGGATTAGGTCAAGTATTGCCAAAAATATAGTGGCCAGACATTACCGCATAAAGCTGTTCGGCTTTCATATTATTTTTCTTCCTTAAATTGAGTCATTTGTGACAGTTTTATGGCGAACTCAGAGAAAAATAGAATAATCCATTTGAATGATACTATTCAGTAGGAAAAAAACTGAAATGAGGCCTTTTCCCACTTTACATGAAGTATGGTTAATATTTAAGGTTTTAGACCCCATGATCAAGTAACATTTAAAATTAAAGATTTCGGAAAGTGCGACAAGGAATTCTTAAGCTAAACAGAGATCTCTCAGAAGTGTGTTGGGCCAGACCAAAACAAATAGGCAATGTGAAATTTAAAGATGGCTTGCTCATTGAACCCCAGTTCTGCTATACAGGAGCTTGGTGACTGCTGGAGTCCAATAGAACTTTTCATTTCTCTCTGAGGTAAAATGATTCTATGTAGATACAAGAGCTCTATAAATTGACCAAGGCTTTCAAATCAGGCTTCAAATCTTTCTATGTTTATATGCATTAAACATATACTTCCTATAACTACTTCAAAAGAAATATTACTTTCTTAAATATTAAATGCAGTTCTATGGCTGAGAAGGAAAGTATAACTGACTTTGAATTTTTTACTACATGGGGAGAGAAAGAAGGAAGGGGTAATTGAAATGTTACACTGACCAGTCTAGGAAATGGGTAATAACTTGTGATTAAATGCAGATGTTAACCTGAAAAATTCAGTTAATCACAGATATTAAACATTCCAGGAAGCCTTTTTATGGCATGAGAGTAAGCCAATGAATAACCTCCCATTGAAGTAAGTATAGTGGCACACAATTCACACTGGAAAAAACTGGACTCAATTCAACTTACTTCAACTTTTCCATCTTATCTGAATGTTTATATACCAATGAACAGACCATTACATGGACTAGTAACCAGGGAACATTGGTAAATTGAATAAATCAAAATAAGAGTGGAAACAGCCATGAATGACAGGTGTGTAAGTAACACTTGGAAAGGAATACAGTGAAAAATAGGCCATTCGGGTAAGTGTAAACCGCACTAGAAACATTATAAATAGGTTTCAAAATCCAGACTTAACTGCTATATCTAAAGATAGCACAATAACACAGAAAGAAGATTGTAAATTTCCATAAGTGGTGCTTGGAGATCACAACTAGGCATTCCATAGTTAATGTTCCCCACACTAGCACTGGGCCTGACACACAATTGACAGTCAATGAATGTTGGCTCTTATTTATTGGTAGTAGTGGTCTTCAAAATAAAAAAAAAATTTTCAAGTTATATAAATAAAAGCACTTCAAATAGAATTCAAATAAGCAGGAATAATTGCTACCATAATACATATATTCATACATCGCACCAGCAGTCACTACTTTTTGACACTTCCCATAACCAATGTAACATAGTCTAAAAACACCTGTATTTTTCTTTGCGCCTCAGGGAGGCTCTCATTCATCGTTTTCAGCTGCTGATTTATCACTTTCAACAGCTGGTTCTTCAAAACCCAGTGTAAACACAGGAGTTTGGTGATAGAATAGCATAACAAGAGGTTGCAGCGTAGCTTTGGGGGGAGGGGAAAAAAACCTATTTCCTACTATTTTGCTTTCCAATGCAGCTCCCAAAAAATGCACTTCAACAAAATGTGGGGATATCCCATGACCATATATCAAGAAAGCTTAGTCTTGAGGGCCACAATGCTTGTTACATTAGGAAGATTTTAAGAGGATGCCAAAGTTTTGGAAAAGTAGACAGGCACAGGCAAAATAAAAGGGAAAGTTTGATGTTAAGGCTATCACTGAGAATCAAAATAAGAATTTCTGGTACCATTGATCCAACTGTGTATATATTTTTCTCCCACAGATTGAAAGAATGATGCAGTGGCTTGTAGGAGAGGTTTTCTAAAAGGCAAAAGAAAAAGGATATCAATGGAAATAGTGGGGGCAAAATCTTGATTGCATAGGTAAGCCATACATGTATAAGCCAATATGTAGGCCATAAAATGGTTTATAAATGGGAATAAAATGGCCTATGGAGGGATAAGAATGTCAAAGAGGTCACAGAACAATAACTATACAAGTTAGAAAATATCAACTCAGCTTCTCTTACCCATGATAAGAGAACGACTAACTAACCTGCTGAATCTATCTGTAGCAGAAAGTGATGGACGGAGAACATGAAAGTTGAGACATCACTACAGAGAGGAAAATTCTAATAAATGAAGCACATAGGGATTCTATCAAATGTCATCACCCATTTTAGCATACATAAAATCCCACATTTTTTGAAAGGCCAATGTTCACAAAGTTAATAATGTTATCACAGCTTTTCTTGAGATCAGTTTTCTTGATTACAGAAATAATGCTTTCCGCAACAAAGGTTGAAATATATGACAAAACCATCTCTTTTCCTGTGCTGAAATGGAAATGTGAAAACCACAGAGCAGAAATATTGTCACAAATGGAGACACATTATAACTTTTGAAGTTTTAGTTTCTCATTTAAGTACAAATTCTTACAAACATGGAAATAAACATAAATTTATTCAATTAGAGAGAAACTAATTTGCTTGACATTTTTCTTCCTTTTTCTTCCCCTGGGCAAGCTCCTTCAATAAAAATAGAATTGACCATATCTCCCTGGATCCAAGTTAAATTAAGTGATGAAATGGTGAGTATATTTAAGGGTAGAAATAGAGTCTGTAATCTCTTAAGAATTTAGTGAATTTCAATCTCTTGTCACTTGTGGTTTACCCAAGCAGCTTTGCTTTGGTAATCATCCATTTGATGAACTGAGTCACCTTGTTTATCACATGCTTATTCAAATGCAACATTACTTAGATTGTCAATAACCGGCTCCACACCGGTAGGTCATCATGTTATTTTGCCTTCTGAAATCTTTGCGGGTTTTAATGTTTACTTTTGATCCTGAGCTTCTTTTCCTGAAACGGTGATTCTGAATAAAGGAATCAGAGTTCACTCCATGCATCAGAGCATAAAATACGATCTCAGTGCAGTAACTTGATAATAAGAACACACTGAAATGTAAAACTCAGCAGACATCAATATACTATCAATGCCCCTTGTGCAGAAAAAATAAACCTCATTAAAGCCAAAAGTGGATTCATTGCTTCTTACCAGTGCCTAGTTCATGACAGGTGTTCAATGAAGAGCTATTGATTAACAGAGTAAATGTCTGAATGACTGAAAAATATTTTAAGATTTGAAGACGATTTCAGCTGAAGGACCGAATTTGTGTAATGTGTCATTACATTACATTCTCCACAACTGGGGGACAGGGAGGTGCTGGGTGATTATTTGTTGACATGTCCAAGATTATCAACTCAGTGGAAAATGCAAAGTAAAACCCCAAACACTCAATTGCATTTCCACTTTTCTGTCCATTTTTAAACATGTTTTATAAGAAAACCACCGTAAATTCACACATAGTTCTAAGAACTAACACAGAGATTCAGCGTCCCCTTTACTCAGTCTCCCAGAATGGCATCTTCCATCACTAGAGCACAATTTCACCACCAGAAATTGACATTGATACAATCCACCCACCTTCGTTTTCACAAGCACTCATTTCAGTTTGTGTTCCTGGGTGTCAATTTAGGTCTGTGCAATTTTATCACAGATGTAAGATTCACGTGATCCACTTGGATTATTGTTTGAAATTTCTCATTTGATTTCATTCCAAAGAAATTTCTGTCAGAGAGTGGGTGGACTGGGACTTTAGTGGAGGAGAAACAATGGAAACCTGGAATCTACATAGGTTTGGACATGTAAGTAAATATAAAAGATAAAGGCACACCGAATTGGCCACAATTGTATAAAATTATAGAAATACAAACAGGAAGAATAAGATAAGCTCTCCCTGGATTTACATAGATAAGTAGGGTGCTAATAAAGATCACCTGAAACAATCAAGTAAATGGCAGAATACCAAAAAGGATATTAATTGGGAAGCCTGTAGTGTGCAAAGGGCAGGAGAGCTAGGAACAAAGTCCAGGGGTCAGTCAATATCAGTAAATATCCAGGTAAAGATTTACAGAAATAAAAGAAGGCTATATGTTTTATATCAATTCTCCAAGGATATCATCTTCCTGTCTCTGAGCCCCTACTAATGTCACAATAATTAAGCACAGAAGGCATACACGGTGCAAAATTTGTATTGTGCCAGTTTGGATCCATTGTGTACCCCAGGAAAGCCATGTCCTTCAGTCCTCATTCAATATTTCTGGATGGGATCTCTTTTATTGTTTCCATGGAGATGTGATCTACCTAATTGTGAGTGGTAACTTTGATTAGATGGTTTTCATGGAGATGTGTCTCTAACAATTCAAGGTGGGGTTGCTTAGTGGAGTCCTTTAAGAGGAAACCATTTTGGAAAAAGCTTTCAGGCCATCAGAACCAACAGGGTCCACACAGCCAGAGACTTTTGGAGAGGAAGAAGGAAAAGCCAGAAACAAAAAAACAATGGTATGGTCATCTTTAGAAAATGTTTATAAGAAAACAGGGGACTAAATAGTAAGTTCTTAGAGCAGACACATTACATCCAGAGTGGTGATTATTATTTCTGGATTCTAGGAGGCTGTTATATATATATATATATATATATATATATATATATATATATATATATATATATATATATCTCCTGATATTTAGAGATAAGAATGAAGCCGAACAAGTTGGGGGTAAAGTAATTCAGAACACAGAGGTAAGGAAGGCAATGTCTATATTTAGAACCACACATATTCTTTGAGACCAACGGAAGAAAGGTTTATTTGATCTGAAACTGAAATCTTCTGTAATGTATAATCTAATTCAACCTATCTGTATAGCTCATTTGACCAACTGAAACACAGGAAGCACAGAATAAGAAAGAGGTCCTTTAATCCTGTATAGATTATTGTAATGCCTGGAAACATCCTAGAATATATTAAGCAGATACTCAAAAAGTATTGGCAAAGTCCCCCTGACACTGTCAAACTTTAGGGATACCCAAATCAATAGGACATGCCCTCGATCATGAGGCTTACTCTTGTGAAGTTTATGTCGGTAGCAGAGAAGCTTAGACTACCTATAGGCATGCCTAAGAGTTACTTCTAGAGGACCTCTGTTGTTGCTCAGATGCGGCCTCAGTCTCTCTAAGCCCAACTCTGCAAGTGAAATCATTGCCCTCCCCCCCTAAATGGGACATGATATCCAGGGGTGAAAGTCTCCCTGGCAACGTGGGAAATGACTTCCAGGGATGAATCCAGACCTGGCACTTTGGGATCAACAATTCCATCCTGACCAAAAGGAGGAAAAGAAGTGTAATTAATAAAGTATCAGTGGCAGAGAGAGTTCAAATAGAGTCAAGAGGCTACCCTGGAGGTTGCTCTTATGCAAGCTTCAGTTAGACCTTGCTACCTATCATAACCTGTCAACCCCCAACCAGGACCATTCCAGCCAATCCTAAAGAACACCTAGGCCAATATATAAGATTCCACAAGGGTTCTATGCAGTAGAGTAACTTTCCAGAAACCTACAACCTCCAAATGGGGTCCTGGTCCAGATAAGTCCTGAAATCTAGCCCACGCTCTCCAGAACATCAGATTGTTCCATCTCCCTACCCCATATTAGTGACAGACCCTTCCATTATCAAAAATTTAGAATTGCCATAGCCCAAACAACCCCAAAGAGAGGTATGGAAAGATAAAAGGTGATGGTGGAATTATACATAGAAGGAATTATACATTAACAGATGAATATGAATGCTGAATCATTAAATTGATATCAATTTTAGTCTCCAGTATTTTAGAGCAGCTAGAAGTAAAGACCTAAAATTGTGAAATTGTAATCCATGTCAAAGTCTTAAATATGTTCTACAACTAACTGTGGTACTGTGCTTTGAAATTTATAGCTTTTCTGTATATATATTATTGTTCACAAAAAAAGAAGGAAAAAAGTCAATTGTGATGATAAAAATGCATTTAAGCCCTCTAGCCTCCTATATTCTGGAGCAGCTAGAAGGAAAAATATATGAGGATCACCTGATAGCCCATGACAAACTCTGGGATCTGTCCTGTAACTACTTTTTGAAGAGTGCTTTGAAAACTAAAAAAAAAAAGAAAAATGCCTAATAAGGTGAGGCATCTGTGGCCAAGATAGATCAGATGTAGTCAAGAGGCTATTCTGGAGGCAATTCTTGTGCCAGCTTCAATGAGATAGTGTTGATTGCCATGGTTTGCTAAACCCCAACCAGCATCACTCCTGTTGACTCTTGAGAACACCTAGGGCTTCAACTGAGACTCTGTAAAGATTCCACTCACTAAGTTTGCTTTCCTGGAACCTATAATTCCTGGAGGGTTCCCAGGTCAGATTAATCCTGAAACCTAGAGGGACCATCCTTTCCAAGATTATCAATTAATTACATTCACTCTATCCTCTAGTGTCTACACCTCTTCTCAACATGAAGAAGTCAGAACAGGCATTGCCCAGGGATCCCTATGGATTGGGAGAGGGATCAGGGGAAAAGGAGGAGGAATGGCTGAGAGAATAAGATTTAAGAGACAAGTATGACTACCGAATCACTGTGTTAATACTCCGTCTGGTCTCCAGTGTTTGGAAGCATCCAGAAAGAAAAATCTGAGATGGTGGAGTAATAGCCCATGACAAACTCTGGGATCTGTTCTATAACTACTTGTTGAAGTGTGCTTTGAAAACTATTGCTTTTTTCTTTCTTTCCTTTGCGTATGTGTTATATTTTACAATAAAAAATGCTAAAAAAAAAAAAGCCACTCTGTTTCTAGTATATTGCATTCCAGTAGCTTACAAACTAATACATGTATTTGTCTTTTTTAAAGATATTTTTGCAACACACACACACATAAATCACACACAAACTTGCAATTAACAACTAGGCTTTCAAGTAGAAAAATAAACACAACATCCAAAGAAAATCCTCAAATTATTGACTGTTCAATGTTTCTTACCTTTATGAAGCCTAGGAGATAAGGCAACTGTGCTCACCTACAAGACGTCCACAAGGACTAGAAAAAGGGGTGTATATAGAAAAATCTCTGAAATATATCTGCTCCTCATACTAAATTTGAATCTAAACAGTAGTGTCTTAGAGAAATGCCACCTGACACCTTAGCAAAAATAAATATTTTATCTTTTATCTACATTTTCATTTTTCATGAAACTGCAGATTTACCTCTAAAGTTTTGCTTATGTTGTTGATCATGTCAATTAAAAACTTGAAACCATGCCATTCCCTAGAGTTTTTGCAATCTTCAGACATTTTGACTTCCTAATCAATTTTACTTACTCTCTCCAAAGAGTTTTTACTATCCTGCCCTCGGAAATCGATTGGCTTTCTGCAAACCTATCAGTCATCCTTCATGATAGCTAATGTAAAGAATTCACTAGAAATTTTAATCAATTTCTGCATTCTTTCTCTCAACTAATATTCTTTCCCTTGATTACAGTTGCCCTATCACTTCCATACAACATCTGATTTCCAACCCTGTTTATAACTAATTATTCACATTCTTGAGAGATTAGGTATACAAATTCTTTGGAAACTAGTAGACAGTACTGTCCTTATATTCCTAACTGAGCTGTGAAAAAAGGAATTCTTGTAAAAATAAGATTTGGTCTAGGGTTTAGAAGAAACAAAGATAGAGAAAATGATATTCAAAGAGTGGGTCCACTACAAAAATAATAAACCGATCTCCTTCTTGATACTTTTGTTCTCACATTCTACACACAGATAGACTACACCTCTATGTGTAAAACATTAAGCTTTCCATAGGTGGGGAAAAGGAGAAAAAGTTTCAGTTAAAACAAGATGATATCCATAAATTATAGGAAAAGGCAAAGCAAATTACAGTTTTGTTTTTATCTAGAGTCTTGGGCGGGCCACGGTATCTCAGTAGGCAGAGTTCTCACCTGCCATGCCGGAGACCCAGGTTCGATTCCCGGTGCCTACCCACACACACACAAACACACACACACACAAATATATATATATATATATATATATATATATATATATATACACAGAGAGAGAGAGAGAGAGAGTCTTGATACAATTAAGCGTCGTTATGGGACAAGACAGGTGAACTTATCATAAAATGTCTATAGCAGAATTATTTCAGTTCACTAAAATCTAAAGCATTCTGGATATATCATTTATGAATTTCTAATTAAACCCATGAGCCATAAATTAGAAAAAAATTTAAGTGCTATTCTGATAAAGTACTAGCCTGGTAAAGTAGCAAAGATGCTTGCTGAAACCTAAAGTAGTAAGGAGGGAAAGAATTAAGTAAAAAATATCAAAACAATCCTATTCTGCCTGTGGGTTTAGAATCTAATTCATTCCAGCTTAAAAAAGACTTATTATAAAACCTGATCCTAGCCAGAGGAACATATGAAGGTTCAATGTAGATAAATTTACATCCAACCCTTAGAAATGCTTCCACAAGCCTGGGTACCAGTTCTGCTGTGGAATCAAATGGAGCTGAAGATAAAGCTGATGCTAAATGACTCCATACTCAGCAACTATGGCAGAGAACACACTCAATAAGAAGAAAAGTTCCACCCAAAGCACAAAAGGTATTAATAAACAATCATAGAAAAGCTTCAAGTAAGTTTAAAATATTTTAATAAAGAAAGGAATAGAAACCATAAGATTTTTCCATAAGAATAGGAAAATGTGAATGAAAGACAAATTTGAAAAAGAATAAGATGGCATGTGTAGCAAAGAGAAAAGCATTTTTTGTTAGGAGTCCCAAGACTACCCTCCGGCTTGATGATTTGCTAAAAGGACTCGAAGGATTTAGAAAAGCAGTCATACAGTTACAGTTTATTACAGCAAAAGGATACAGATTAAAAGCACCAAGGTAAAAGGCTTATGGGGTGAAGTCCAGGAGAAACCAGGTGCAAATTTCCCGGTTCCCTCTCCCAGTGGAGTTGCTCAGACACACTGCTTTCTCCAAGCAATGATGAGCGGCAACATGTGCCAAGTGTTGTCAGTCAGAGAACCTAGCCAAGCCCTGGGCGTTCAGGTTTTTTGTTGGAGTTCAGTCACTAGCATACAGCACCTGTGTGATTGACTTCAGCTGTCCAGACTCTCTAGCTCCCCAGAGCAAAAACAGTCACTCATAAAGAATCATAGTTTTAGCATAAACTATCTAAGCAAACTGGTACCCTGTGGCCCACAAACTCAGTCGTACAAAAACAGTTATCAGGGAGAATATTCCAGAGTCTCAGAATTCATCCCCCAGGTACTGGCCAAGAGTCATCCCTGAAGGCAGCCTTTCTTGGGAATCTCAGAGTTTGAGCAACCCAGCCCTGGTGAGTAGCCCTATCTTGCACACATTTATTATAATTAAAAGAAAAAACTTTCAGTGGGGAGTTGAATTATTTGGAAGACAGGTCAAAAGAAATCACCCAGAATTCAATAGAAGTGATAAATAGAAATGTAGAGATGAATAACACAATGAGAAGGCCCAGTGGCCCTCTAAGAGGAGATTCTGGAGAAAGAAAAGAGATAATGAGAGAATGGCTCTTGTGGATCATAAAGATGTGGAAAAACTGTGAATTTCAGCTTGAAGGAGCACACCAGATCACCAGTAGAAGAAAAACAAATTCATACCCAGACCATCTTTATGTACCTACTGAAGATCAAATAAAAATCATTAAACTTACCAAAAGACTCATTATCAAAGGTAATAAGGTAGGTAACAAATTTTGCATCAATGGATGCAAAATTTTAGAATTCTAGAAAGGCAGTTGTTTTTCCCTTAGACCTTCACAGTGTATTATCATTCCATTGCCTCGGGCATTCATGATTAGAATCTTCCCAAGAGTTTCTCACTCTGAGAAATATATTTAACCAATCTGTGACTTGGGTTCCTCATTGATAAAATGAATATAATAGTAGTGCCTACTTTATACAATCAAATACAGACATTTTCAAATATAGATAGGTTGAGAGAATTTATGATTTGGTAGTTCCTTGCTAAAAGAAAAACCAAAAGAAATGTTTCAACAAGAAATAAATTGAAACAAGAAAGGAAGAGTAGAATTCAAGAAGTAAAGCCATTGTTTAACTTGTTGGTAAATATGAATAAATATTGGCTATCAAATAAATTAATGACAACTAATAGGAAGGTGATGGTTAAAAGAAACTGGAATTAAAATACTAGGCAATGATAATATGGGATAAATCAGAGTTAAATTGTACAAAGACCCTCCTATTATATAGGTTCTGTGTAGAAAAGGGATAAAGATAACTAAATAACTTTAAACATCTTTCAGTTAAATATGCAAATTAAATTTAAGATTAACAATTTTAAAAAGTTAGGATGAATAATCACCAAATCCATGGACAGGACAAAAGAGAGACAGAATGAAGAAAGTCTGCCAATCAGAAAGAAGGCAAGAAAAGGAAAAAAAAAAAAAAGTAAAGAAGGGTGGTAAAAAGCATAATACATAAAAAATATAAAACAAGTTGAAAGAAATGTCCAAATATGTCAGTCTATAATTACAAAAAATATGACTGAATTAAATGCATCCTAATAAGAGAATATCAGATTTGATGATAGATGTTAACATACCATTTATAAGGTATTATTAATTAAGGTTGAAAAGTCCCAATTTTTTGAAGACCATATGGGTTCTGCCTATTTTCACAGCATAGTTATTAATATCATCCCCTTAATCTCAAAAATCCAAGTTCAGATAGTAAATGGCACACAAAAAGCAAAATTACACAAGAAAGCTGAAAAGATATAGATGAAATAAATAGAACAGATAAACATTTACCAAATGAATGCTGGTATAGAAATATCAATTACAAACAAAATGGAATTTAAGACTAAAATCATTAATAGAAATAGAAAGGCATCTCATGAAGTCAAAAGGAATGATCCACCAAGGAGATCAATTAACCATTATTTTGTATGTCTTTTACAACAGCATCCTGAAATAAACAAATACAAACCTAATAGAAATACAAGATGAAATGGGCAACCTCATATCATCAGGAAGTGATTTTAGCAGTCCTCTCTGAAAAAACTGATGGTAAAACAAGAAAAAGTAGTAAGTATGTAAAGAATTTATTCAGCACAATCAATCTTAATTTTATAGAGAATGTACATTATTATCAAGTACACGTGGACCATTTACAGAAATTAACCATGTACTATACCATAAAGTCAATACTTCCCAATTTTACTGACTTTATGCTACTCTAGCTGAACTCACTAGCTCTGGTCATTTCAAACTTAATCTGGTTGTGCAAAGAGCTGAAGAAATCGATACATTGACACACCGGTAATCTAATCTATTCATGATTGGGAAGCTCTGTTCAAGAAGCCCCAAAGGATCACTTTATCTATGGATAGATCAACAATGCAATGACGGGAAAAATTATTTTTGGGAACTAAGCCATGCTCCTTACAAAAAAAGCAAGTGTGCTGAAGAGAAAACCACAACAGAAATTGTGAAATAATTTAACTGAATGATAATAAAAACATAGGTTTTGAAACTCGTGTGGTGTGGCAAATGTAGTATTTGGAAAGGAATTTATTGCATTGAATGTATTTTTAAATGTAAACTTGAAAATAAATGAAGTATACATTCAAATAAAGAAGTGAAAAGTAACTCAAATAAGAATGAAAACAATAATAAGGATAAGATAAGAAATTAATAAAATAAAAAGCAGCCAAATAAAAAGAATAATGATGATTAAGAAAAGAAAAAAAATCTGGTCTTTGAAAAGACTAATAAACTAGGAAAAAACCTTTGAAAGGCTAATACAGAGCTGGAACATACATATACATATATCTATATTTCCAGTGCATATATAATGTATATTATGTATATGTACATATATGAATGAATGCTTTCATCGGCATTGCTTGTAATAATAAAAAACCGAAAGTAATAAAACTATCCTATAAAGAGAAATGGTAAAATAAATTGTTGTATATTCACATGATGGTATAATAAATAGAAGTTTAAATAAATGGACTAGATGTATAAATATCGTGAATGTATCTTCAAGTATCACACTATGAAAAAAGAAAATGGCAGAATGCTGCCCTAAAGAATGATATTATTGAAGGACATATAAAAAACTTAAAGCTATGGTATATGATTGAACATATATGTAATTGAAGCACAACCACGTGGATTGGTCATACTTATAATTCATGATAATTACTTTCATCTTGAGAAAGACAGAGACTGAGAAAAAAAAATGATCACAGAGAAGGCAAAGAGAGCTTCCACCTGTCAGCAGTTTTCCGTGTCTTTGTTTTAAACATCTGAAGCAAATATGACAAGTTTATTTTTTACTCTGGCGGTTATGGATGCTGGCTTGGTTTGTAAAGGCCCTCTCTAGGTTTCCAATGCCTGTGGGTGGTCCTGATGAGACATTATCAGAGGTCTGGGACCTAATCATATTCTGAGGTGATTATGGGGACCAAGAGATCTGCAATATTCTGGAAGAAAACTTTGAGTTCTCATCAATCCTCTACAACATATTAGACCCATTACCCCTTTCTTTTTAAACATTTAGTCATAAAATTAACTACCTTAAAATAAAATTCTTAAGCAATATAACTTGCTTTTCATTATTTAAAAAAAAATCAATATGCTGCCCTAACGGTAAAATGAAGAAAAATTTAAAAATCAAAATTAAAACAATATATATTTTTAAAATATAAATGCTCAGGCACTACCATATTTGTTTTTAAACTCACATGCTTGACTCTGTCAAGCTATAAGACATAGGTACAAATGTAGACTCATACAGATGTTCTAGATTTCGCAGTCAAATATCATAAGCAGTGTGATTTTCTAAAGATATTAACATCTCTTGGTAAATATTGGAACAAAGTATTTGCTATGGATTGAATCATGTCTCCCACAAAGATATGTTCCAGCCCTAATCCCCAAATCTGTGGCTATGGACTCATTTGTAAATAAGGTCATTGAAGATATTATTAATTAAGATGAGGCCAAACTGAATCTGAATGGGTCTTAATTCAATATGACTGGAGTCCTTATAAGCAGAGGAAATTGGGAGACAGTAGTTGGAGATAGAAACAGACAGATGGTCATGTGATAAGTGACGGATTGCCAGTAAGCCCCACCAGAATGACAGAGACTTTGGAGAAAGAATAATCCTGCCAACTTTTTGGTTTGGACTTCTAACCACCAAAATTGTGATGCAATAAAGTCCTATTGTTTAAGATAATAAGTCTGTGGTATTTGTTAAAGTAGCCCTGGCAAACTAAGGCAATATCAGACAATATTCCCTCAATTTACACCCCATTTATATCCACGGGAAATTGAGAGTATATTGGTAAACGTTGAGTTATAGGCTTAATGGGTGCTTCTCAAATGTCAGTGTGCGGCAGAGGGCTTGATAAAACACTCACTGTTTGGTCTTACCCCTTCAGTTTTTGATTCAGTACGTCTGGGGCAGGATGAAAATATTTGCAGACATAACAAATTTTCAAATAATGCTGATGCTGTTGGTCTGGAGGCTATGCTTTAAGAAGCACAACTTAGAAAATTATAGGCATGCTTTTCACATACAGGAGTGTCTTATCAAACATTTGAAAGACATGGGTAATTATTCTCTGTTTTGTAGGACACTCCCACTGTTGTAGCAGGTTTAGCATCCTTGGTACCCACTCACTAAATACCAGAATAATTGGCCTTCTAGCATGGTGGTTCAAGGATGCTGTTTGAAGCCTGAGTACTCTAACAGAGAAGATATTGGAGCTCTCAGACTCCTATATCCTGGGCAGAAACTGGCACTTCCATTGTATTCTATTGTGCACAGAGTCAGAGATGCTGTCCAGATTCAAACGAAGAAGAAACAGACACATCTCTCAATGGAAATGGAAGCAAAATATTCCAGCCACAGTTAAACTACCACAATCTACCTTCTCACCGCAAATTGTTAACATTCCTCCCAGAGGCAAAATTGACTCACCACTGCCAAGATTCTGACCCTGCAAAGTTTAAGATCTTGTCATCTCTATCAGATCCAGGCACAGATGAAGCTCCTCAGATACAGTTTCACAGGTACAGCTCCTTGAGTATCCTTCCTCTCTCTGCAAAGATCTGCCCCCTCCCCTACATATACACCATTTGATAGAGACAAAAGAAAGGTTAACTGCAATGCATACTGCCATTCAGGCACAGAGCAATTACTAGTCCACAGCACTTCTGAAATATATAGGGCATATTTCCAGTTGTTTATTAGGGCTGAATCCTGCTTCCTGGAAAATATTTTCTTGAGTTCTTGGCTCCACTTTCTGGGCTCTTGTATAAGAAAAAGATGTTTGCAAACCAATATTTGCAACTAGGTAACCATGCTTTAGTTAGGTTTGGGGTCCAAATGCCTCTTTCCATTTTGTATTGATCTGTTCCTTCAGTCAAAGCTGATAATGATTCCTTTTAAAACATTGTGGCTTTCTTACGTATTAATTTATAAACCAACTCCATTAGACATAAGTCAGACCCATATTTCTTTCCAAACCAAATCTTTATATACCTTGGGCTTTGTAAGAAGCTACTGTGGAATGATACTCTTAACATTCTTAAAATATACTATTATTAGTTGAGATGGTCTGGAAGGCATGCCTTTAAGATACTTAGAAGGTATGTGAGATCCTGCTTTAAAACTTTCTGAAGTCTTAACAAAGGGTCTGACAGCTTGCCACCTCCTGGATTTGATCTTTGATTTAGAGATATTTCTTACTTTGATCATTGTTGCTGGGAGAGACTAAGAGAAACATTTTTGATTTTTAGCTCAGAGAGTCCTGAATGCTTTAAATTCCTCTCAATTTTTGCTCAGAAATTCAGCACTTACTTCTTAGATTGTCTCTCTCTTTTCCTATTCATATGCAAATGCAACTAAAATAAACTTATTGTCTTTTTTTTTTTTTAACTTTTCATACATTTTTTATTCCCCCGAGGTGGGGGTGCACCGTTCCTGGAAGTACTGCAATACCAGGTCGATGTGTGGAGTGGACGGAGCAAGCTCCTATTCCATTTCCTAGTTCCAAAAACCCATTTAATATATTGTCCTCGGACAGAGGATGTATCAGATATTAAACTGATAAGAACAGATACTACACTTGATCTTAGCCAAAAGGCCGAGAAGCGATCACATATTGTCATTTTTGTCATTCTATCTGAAATCTTCTTGATTTAATCCCCCTGTTAATTAAATACATTCTCTATTTTTCATATGACTTCTTCACTATCTCATAATGACCCTTTTGCTTTTATTAATTGTCTCTTTGAGGCCTTTCCAACCTCTACCCATTGCCTTGTCCTCAAGTCATTACTACATGTTTTAGGTCTTTATTACAGCATCACCTTACTTCAGATAATATATCCCATTCAAGTTATCTTTTGCTGTGTAATAAACCACCCAAATCTCAGTGCCTGGTTTAAGGGGATCTAATACTGTTTCATTCACTTGTCTATCACTTTGGCAAGGACAGTTAGAAGGATGAGCTCACCTGGGCCCCTCTTCTTCTCTATATATATTCTCAGGGTCCTTCCACCTGATGTTTCATGATGAATAGCTGGACTACCTATGTGATAGATTAGAGCTCCACACACGAGTGCTCAAAAGGGAGAGTAAAACCCATAGGCTTTTAAAGGCTGAGCCCAGAAACTGGCACAACATCTCTTCCCCCACATTCTGTGGGTCAAGCACTTATGCAGCTCACCTAATTTCAGGACTAGGGTATAGATCACCTCTCAATGGGAAAAATAGCAAATAAATTGTCTCTCTGTAATCTACCCACAACCACCACCATTAGAACAAACAAAAATAGCCTGGAAATTTTCAAAAAATTCCTCCCAAGCAAAAGTAGTATCCTGAATGAAATTACTGTCCATAAAATATAAAATTCACTCAACCTGACTGTAGGAAAATTACTACTTCCAAGGACATGAGGTCTAATGTTCAGTTTCAGTATAGGAGTTGTCCTTGGGAAGTGACGACACCGCAAAACAATTCCATGATAACACTTAGAATACGTCTGTGGCCCTAGAAAAGACTTTACAAAACTATCAAGTCCTCTCTCCCTCAGGATTGACTTGTGTTATCAGGCAATCACCAAGTTCTTCTGTTTTGGCTGACAATTTCCTGGCATATTGCCAGGGAAATTCCAAAGTGAGTTTCCTATTCAAAAGCTAAAAGTCTAGGCTGATAAATCTTTTTAGATTCCTCCTGGAAAAAGGCTGGAGCAGTCTTATCTAGGCCCTGCATAATCTGGTCACCTAGTATAAAGTTTTTTATAGAGCCCATGTTTTAAACGTCCTTCTCATCCTACTCAACTGACTCTGCCTTGGCAGTGCTAGGAGAAGAGAAAATAATTAAAAGACTCCAGGGAGTCATGCAAAAAGAAAGATGCTGAGGTCTAAAGCTACTGAGGAGCCAGAGCTAATGCTTTGGCCCAGGATTGGAGATACTACACCACCTGCCGAGGATGGGTTCAAAAAGAGCTGCAGAGGAAGTCCATCTGTCTGAAGCCATCTAAAACTTCTGCTAAAGCACGGACTTTCTAAACCGCATTTCATTTGTTAATTCTTTATGAAACTATAACCACAGACATTGGTGTAAACACCGATTCTTCAGAATTTGGGGATTTTCCCCAGTCTACTGCTCTTCAGCCTATGACTAAATTTCTTTCTCCCCTTAGTATGGGCTAAACGGATTTTCCAAGTGTCTTGCCTTTATATTGATTAGGTTAGTAAACTTTTGCAGTTTGGGGGTTGCAGCTCTCCCACTGTTCAGGGTTTCTTTATTCTGCTATTTCCAGTGAACCATGATTAAACTTGTAGTCAGCTATGAGTGCTGGGGTTAAGAGGTTAAATGCTGCCCTTTGCTGGGGGTTTGCAAAGTTTCCACTCCAGTTGCATATAGACTATGCTTATGAATAATAAGCACTGAATAAATATGTCTTGGTTGCTTACTAATTCAGGATTCTATGCTTTTGTTGTAAAACTATTTCTCCTTTTTGAGGCTTGCACCCCAGTGAACATGCTTTTTTGCCATATCAAACCTATGTGGCCCCTCTATGATTCTGATTTAGGAAACTGAAACACACAGCAATAACCTGGAGTATTGCGATTTTGCGCCCCTTTGTGTCAGGGCTTCCTTTTCATATCCAGAAGATTCAGCTGAATCATGTGTATTGTCTATAAAAACAAATATGTGAAAAGAATTGGTGATTTTAAATCAGTAGTGGTGTAGAAAATTTGTCAGTTTGTTCTTTTAATAATAATAATAATAATAAACATTTGATTTTCTTCAGCAAACCCTTACTCATGCTGTAATCTCTCCCAGGCTACAGTTTATCATTTATGAATACCAACTATGACGGTTAATCTTCTTTGACTTGTTTGGGTCTTGCTAAATATCTGACAGTTTAACTGCACAAAAAAGTATTTCTACTTTTTTGGTAAAAAAAGAAAACAAAAGCAGATTTATTTTTTTAAGCCAAAGCCAGAATGAAGCACTTTCCAGAAAGTCACAAGCTGTAATTGCAATTTTATAATGCATGGGAATTTTATCTGTGCCAGTTGGAGGTTGGAAGGAGATGGTTTACAGTTACTCATTGTGCAGGTCACATTGCAGTGGTTCTCAAGGACTCTAATCCAATATTCAGCGTGTGTTGTACAGTAATATCTATAGTGAAAAAAGGAAGAAAGCTGAGCTGGTCAAATGCAATGTCCTCTTTCATGAGGTCAGCCAGTAGGAATTATAACAGTTAATATCCTAGACAGTGGGAATGCAGTACAGGGTTTTTTCCCTTCTTTCCCAGGAGAAAAAATAAATATCAAGGCAGTAGTTTTGAAACCCAGAAAAATCACAGCTGGAAACCAGAAATAAACCATCCTCTAATCTCAGATTCTATCATTTGATTTATCTCCTTGAGAGTCAACGTTAGCATGAGAGTTGACATTCGTATGAGAGTATGACATTAGTTTTACAGGGGGGTTCATCATAGTTTCTAACATCGGACCCCAAATGGAGGTAGCTTGCTTTGATTAAGGTTTATTGTACAACATTTAAAGCGTCAATATCACTTCTGGCTATTTAATATAAATGATTCCTATCTTATCACATTGTCTTTCAGCAACCTGATTTTTATCATACACATGACCTTGTCAAAAAAAATCTCTGTAAATCCCAACCTGAGTGCTCTCCTGAATTATAGATTTCTCTGGCTCTCTTACAGCCACCTTGCAGATACGGGTCTGTTCCCATTTTACATCCTTTAAAAGATTCCACTCTACCCTCATCTCCTTGCCTAATGAAGTGGGAATGGAATGGGGGAGTCTTCAAATTCATTTTACAACCAACAAGCTACTCTCTTCAACTACATCTGCTACCCTTATTTTTTTATTCCTGTTTGGAAGCATAAGGAATGCAAAGGATGCATAACTCTGGCCTTTATTATTACCGCCGACACCTTCATAACTGATGGCACATTTTATTCACATGGCTCTCACCATATAATGTGTCCAATAAGTTTGCTCTCAATGTACAGTAAACAAGGCAAATGGTAGAACCAAACTCTTCTCCATGGTCCACCCCACTCCTTTTCTGAGCAATACCTGAAACTCCTCTTACTGATAGAAAATACTAGTTAGCATGTTCCTGTAAATTCGACCACTTAAATATTAACATCTACTAAAAGTCTTGCTCATGTCAAGCATTGATAGAGGTTTGTAGCAACTTAATTTTCAGAAAATATTCTGCTTGTAAGAGCAGTACACAATTATATAGCATCTGTATGACAGGTGTCACATACTATTTGAAGTGCATCACCTGTACTAATTTGAGCCTCGCTACAGCCCTAAGAAGTAGGTATAAGTCCGCCTTTGTGTTATGGGATGGATGGGGAAACTGTGGTATGTAGAAGTTAAACAACTTTCCCTAGTAAGCAATAAGCAGCTGAGCTTGGGTTTATCCCTGAGCATCTTAAATCCATGGTCCGTGCTCTCTGGTCATCAGACATCAGCTTCCCTGAAGGAATCAAGATTTGTTTGAGATGGAGTGCTTTCCCAAAGGAAGCAGAGAAAAATACTGGGGAATGCCATAGTGTTTTTAACATCAGGATTCTAAACAAATTGACAGCACTGGCGACAGATGAAAGAACACAAACGTCTCTTATTTCAGAAATTTCCTGATGTACAGCTCTGTTGAGGCTTGTTCATACTAGAAAGAAGTATAAAGTGTTCCTGGGAGTATTGAAGACTGAAAGTCATTAAGGGGAACACAGAGGACTAGAACAGCATTATTCTGCTGTTCGTCAAGTTAATTCTCCAAACAATTATTAAGCACCTCTCATGCATAAGATGCTAGACTAACTGACCTGACAGGGGAATACAAAAATGAGTGTTAATTGTTTGGAGGCTGGAATGAATGAAACTTTCTATTAGAATCAACTTTTAGATCAATGGTTCTCGAACTTTGCTACATCCTGTATCCACCTAGGGAGGATTAAAAAATCCGATGTCCAGACCACACTCCACATCCCAGTAACATCAGAATCTCCAGGGCAGAACCCAGGCATGAGAAATTTTTAAAGCTCCCCAGTGAATCCAAAGTCCAGCCAAACTTGAGGATGCTGAGAACCACTGCCTGAGAGTAGCCACAAAGGACCCCGTGAGTACCCATAGAGTATACTCTCAGCAAAGGGTCTCTCTTGCCCTAGCATTCTATTTTTATTTTTCTTTATTATTATTTTATTTCATGAGCAGATAATCCCTGTAGTTTCCTTATTGTATTTTATTTAACCCATTTAGAGTGCCTTTTACTGCAGTCTGTATTTGCTTCCAATTCAAACTCAGCAGGAGGGGGCATGCTCTGGGGGTGCCTTGGTCACTATCAATTGTTTTATATCCTGAACTGTGGGCAATTCGGTCAGTGAGATGGGAAGCTGTGTGATGTGAAAAGGCCTGGGCTCTAAAGCTACAAGTCTCGACTCATATCTCCGTCCTTTGTTCAACATTGTGACTATGGGCCAGTGACAACTTGTTTTGCCATGGATTCCCTATTTGCAAAGGTGAGATGATTCCTGTTTGTGAGAATGGAATTCTGGGACCCATATAAAGTGCCAGGTACAGAGAAGGGGTTCAGTGAAGGCGTCTTCTACTCTACTATAATTATCTTGTCAACCAGTAGGAATCCTCACCCTTCCTGAGACCTTCTTTCCTTCTTTTCTAGATTCTTCTTTTAATTGCCATGCTGCATGGTGACACCCAAGGACTCTTTTCCCTCATTCAGACACAGTCACTGGAACTCACTATTTCCTTTTGCAGCAATTTCCCACACTGGACCGCTGAAGTCACTTCTTGGCTTCCTCCAAACAGTTTTCAATTCTTCAGATTCTTTGTCTCTTTCATTTTTTTTTCCATATCCTCAAACTTCCACTTTAATAGTGGTCTTTGCTTTCAAAATCCTTCCATATAGTTCCTTCCTGTGAACTTATCTTTTCTCCCTCACCATGGTTTCTAATACATAAAATGTGCCCTAAAACTCCTTATATTCCAGACTTTTACTTCAGCTTTTATTTTTTAAATAAGGCTATAAACCCTATGAATCTTTCATGTGGAATGAAATATTCCACCTCATATGCTGAGGGAGATGGAATAACCAGCAAAAAGGCTATAATGAAACAAACTCAATAAAGATGATCAGATAAAGCATATTAGGAGACCCAAATGTACAACTGCTTGGTGAGTCAAATTGTTCTACAAGATTTGCAAGTTTCCTTTTTATCTCACCTTCCTTAATCTCTTTACTCAGTGCTGTTTAGCATCATCCTTTTTCATCTATCCTTTACTGACTTCCTTTTTAAAATCCATGAGCACTTGTAATTCCCTATTACTGATCGTGGAATAGAGGAAAGCACTGATCCACTCCCTCCATGTTAAATATCTCAGAATATCATAAACTTGGCCCCATTTTGTGCAACCAGATGTAATCACCAGATCTGCTTCTTCCTGCTTCTCATTTCTCCCACAATTCTGACCTAATGATGGCTGGAAAATTCCCATAACACATAGACTCCTTCCAATGCATAGAGCATAACTTTGTTTGCAGATTGAATTATTCCTAGTTCTTTCCCCTTTGCACCAACCAACCCATTCACTATAAGGGGCCCAGACAAGAATTTGTGATGCATCTCCCACCTACACTTAGGTGGCCATGAACTCACATTCACTCTTTTAAAGAAAACTACATTATCAGCCTACCCAGTGTTACTTGGTTCATCAATCTTCTCATTTCTAATTTAACCTTCTTTTCTGTTTCCTAAAACTTTTAATAAAGTTTTCAACCTTTCTCTGACTGCATATATCTGTGCCTCTTAAACACTATTGTTTCTACTAAATCAGTATTCTGCCATGGGTTGTGAATTTTCCTTAGCCTTAAGTAAATTTCTATGAGAGTTTTATTTTTAAGGTGTCTTTCTATCTTAACCATTCTTTCATTGAATAGGTCAAAAATCTTCTGAATTTTGCTTTATGCATTTTGTTCTTTTCCTCTGCTTTCTTTGGAGGACTGGAGCATGTGTACCTATGGCCTAAAAGTGGACTATTTTCAAGATAAAGCATATTGTCCATGGATAGCTGTGAGCCTTTCAAAAAGGTAGCAGTCTAATTTCACTATTGTATAATTTAAGATACCGTTGGAAGGGTTTGGAAGATGGTGATAAAATAAAATCTCTGAGATTCAGAGATTAATTAGCTTAACCAAGGTTACTTATTCTACCAAGAAGTTGAATAAAATGCACTGCTTCTAACACACACCTATATCTATATTGTACCAAAGCTGTAGGCCACAGGGAGGGACAAAAAAGTTGTTTGAGTGGGAAATCCCAAGATACTAAGGCAAAGTTTTCAGCTAGGAAATCATAGCACCATCGTAACTGAAGGTAGGGAGATCCCATCTTTATTTTTTTGTGGGTTTTGTTGTTGTTTTTCCCAAACAATATTTTCCAGGCGGAGAGCTGGATACACAATGGGCTCTCCAGAATACATGTTACCATTAAAGTTGAACAATGATATTACAGCCAAAATGGGTATGAGAAGGACCAAATCTAATAAGTTAAAATATGATCTTAAGAAAGAATCATAGAATTGCTTAGGAAAAAAAAGACATTAGAGGACAATTCCAGTCATTGAAAAACTTACACAAAACAAAAGGGCTTTTTCTCCCTAGGAGATCTCAGGAGGTAAAAGTAGAAGTTCCCGGGTTGAAGTTGTTAAGTGCTGTGCTCTAAGGCCACCCCACACTTCTCATTCCCTGCACAGGTTGCATTTGTAAATTGCTGGTCTAGTTCAACAGGTTTATTAACATGTGAGGAAGATGCTAAGAACTTAATTGTTTTACCAAAGGACAGAGAGCTTTTTAGTAGGACATCTTGAATAAAAACTAAGGTCCCCCAATTTCTGGCCCAGAGGGCTTTCTGATCTGTCACAAGGTTTTCTTCACAAAGAAGTCCATTTTGAACACAAAAGTATGGTTGTGGAGTTCATTGAGATTCTGTTGAAAATTGTAAAGTATAGATTCCAAGAGAATAAATCTACAAGGCTCATCACTCTGTCTGCATATGTCCTGTGCTTTCTGTACTCTTGCATTGATATCTTTGGTCTTATCATTAACATGTGGCTAGGACAGCAGCTTATAAGTGAGAACTCTGTGGTTTCACGTAGATGGAACCTGTAACCACAGCTATGATAACCAGAGTAAGGGTATATGAACACTTGCTATGGGACTATTCAGCTGTCTTTAAATTCAGGCAAGCTTTAATGAGCTTGAGTAAGCAATATTTTAAGACATATTCTAGAATGATTACTGCCTTATAGCTCTAGAAACCCTGCAAGCCGCTGACACGGGGAGTTTGCATTCTCTAACCACCTCTTTTCCACAGGCTTGTATCAGCTGCCCAAAAAAAATATTGAAGGCTGGAGAAAAGACCAGAATATCAACCTGCCACCCCTATCCCCTCCTTGGTGGTAGAGACATGCAGGTGATCACTGGCCACTGTCTCTGTGGCAGACAGCATTTACTTTATTGAGAGAAGGATATGGGTGTCATGCCTGCTGTCTGCCACTGAGCAGGGCAGGAATGTCCTCGCCCCACTGGAGGATGCAGGTCCACACACAGAGAGGACCTTCTGAGGCCCAGGTGTGCATGCCTGCTGAAAGCTGAGAGTGGGGGAAGAATATTGATGAAAACCTTCTGGCACTCCAGGCTTCATACTGAACGTAAGGTAACAGCAGTCCACTGCTGGAGGAATTTGAAGTCTGTGGTGTACTCAGGTCAGCTATAGAAACAAGAAAACCCAGACCTAATTTAGCTACTGATGAAGATGACTCAACCTCACAATAACAGCCTGAAAGTTGAAGAGGCATATATATCTTCAGTCTCAAGTTGCATTTCCTTCAACCTCTTCTTTTACACACAATGTCTGACACTCAAAAAAAAAATTACAGATACACAGAAAAGCAAGAAAAAAATGACCCAACATATAAAGTAATCCACAGAACCAGACCAAGAGATGGTCCAGAGGTCAGAATCATCAGAAAGGAACTTTAAAACAATGATAGTCACAATGTTAACATGTTCAGTAGAAAATCACAATTCTCCAGCTAGTTATGATGGTTCTGCTTTATGTTGATGTTTTCAAGTTTAGCAACTATTTTAAAACAATGAAATGCTATATTGTATATATATATATAAACACATATATGCATATACGAATATGCTAATAGTATATACATACATGAATATCTGTACACATTTATAGAGTGAGAAAACATACTTTTTATCTTATAATTTCAGATTTCAGATCTCTATAGTCAAAAATAAAATGATCCCAGAAAAAGGCAGTACAAGGCATTCCAGATAGCAAACTTTCTATTGTCTTGTTATACACTGTTACTGATCTCACAATCCAGTATATTAAATCAATGTTTCTTTTTACATTAAATTCTAAGTCAATAAGGCATAGCCTAAGGGCCTGAAGTTTTGTCCTTGAGAATAGAGTATGAATTTTGTAACTTTCAATTTCATTGCCACATATCCATCATTTGATTGTGCTTTTAAAAAAATGTACCTCAAGGACTAAAGTTATTGGATATGTAAACACTGATTTTACTTGAAAGTAATCAAGCTGCATTTAATTTAAACTATTCTACAATTCAGCCTTTTCACTAAATGTACTATATTCATATAAGTATGAATTTGGATTAACTCAGCTTCAAATAAATTAATGGAAACATTACATTACCATAATGATTATTATTGAAATATAACCATGTAAATATCTCTCAATTCCCCTGGGAGTAGCCTAAGTACTATTTTAATGTACATACTTCCTGTTTCTCATAGAGCCTACATATTTAAATAATTTCAACTGATAGAAACAAATGTTTTTCTATAGTCACAAGGATTTAACTCAGCTTCCTCATTACAATAATGTTATTTTTAAACAATTTCAGTCATTATTTCATTCCTACTTAGCTGACTCTTTATTTTACTGTAATTTTTTAAGTTATCTTGATAGACTTTTATTATTATTGGGGGAAGTAAGTCCTAAATTTTATTTTTCATATAAGATATTCATTAATTTAAGTATCAGTCAAGAATTTCTTAAACATATAGTAAGTCCAAGCACATTTTGGAATTTTAGAACATATGGGCTTTTCTCGCTAGAATTTCAATAAATTAAATTTCATAAGTTAAAATCAAAGCTAATGGTTATTAATATCGAAGAATAAAAAAGATAAGAATCTATTTTTAAAGAGAAATTGAACATATATTTAATGTTGAGATTTTACTAAAGCTCTGTTTTATTTTAAATAGAATTACCCTAGTACCCTAGTACTTTACCAATATGGTATTCTTTACTGAATGGAAGCTGGCCTCAGGTTTCCCTCCACCATCCCCAATCTAGTAGATCAAAGCACTTATAATCCAAGGTGACCACAAAATATGCTGTTACATAAACTTCATTGTCTTAGTCATAAAACACTTCTTTGAAGATTTCTTGGTTAGCAGAATCATTGGCAGAAGCAATATGTAAGAGTTCAAACTTTCAACTTAGAGTCAGAAGTCTTATTTCAAAGCAGTTTGGGAATATGTATTAAGAAACCAGACATTCAGTGCCTTTGACCTATTAAACATTACTTTACCATCAAATATTAAAATATTAATTAACAAACTTTTTTGCCAAATATAGGCATTGGAGCATATTTATTTTAGCAACAACCTGCAAAATCTCAATTTATAGCATGTAATATTATGCTGTAATAAAAATTATGTATACAAAGATTTCATAGCACTATGGGAAAGTAATAAGTTGTAACAACAGATGAAACTACAAGGCCAAAAATGTATACATAATATAAACTTAACTTCATTTAAATAAATATTTTTAAAAGACTGTAAGTAATAAACTAACATATTAATAGAGTTGTGGACTTTTCCTTCTTTCCCATTTCTTTTATTTATCAGTTCTCTAAAAGTCAATCTATAAGAACATTTTAAAATAAGTTCTATTTTTCCCTAGCTATACAATTTTACCGGGAGCGGTGCTACCGTGGCTCAGTGGCAGAATTCTTGCCTGCCATGCGGAAGACCCGGGTTCGATTCCCAGAGCCTACCAATGCCAAAAAAAAAAAAAAATTGAATGGACGGTTAGTCTCTCTCTCTCTCTCTCTCTCTCTCTCTCTCTCTCTCTCTATTCCTCATTTTTTTCTCCCAATAAGGGGTATAGTACTATCTTCCAAAGCCATTGTTAGGTTCAATTCAATTTGAGACTATCGTATAGTAAACTCTTAATAGCTCAGACTCTGTAAAACACTGTTTTTGTTAAATTATTAGAGCAATATACAAAGTTCTCCCATTAAGCTAGTTGACTAGCTGCACAGTTTCCTGTCTTCTGGACGCTGCAATCTCCATTAAAAAGTCCATGGCTGGGGGCAGGCAATGGTGGCTCAGTGGCAGAGTTCTAGCCTGTCATGCCAGAGACCGGGTTTGATTCCCAGTGCCTGCCCATACAAAAAAAAAAAAAAAAAAAATTCCATGCCTAGGTGAGCTGACTTCAGCATTTCTCTCCCTATTCCTGCTTCTCAGTGTGAACTTCTGGATGCCCAGGTTCCCCAGACCTCTTTCAGACAAACCACCGAGGATCTGTCTCAGTGATGTGGCTTTCCCTACTTTTTCCCTATCTCTTCCCATCCCTGGCAAAAATATACTTAATCTTATTCAAGTCTCTATTTCCTCCTTTCTGCTCTCCATGGTAAAAATCAGAAAATCAGCCAATTCATCTTCATTAATGGCTCTAATTATGCCAAGGGCTCATCCATCTTGGGTAAAATATATGTATTTTAGCAGTGCCTCCTTGTAGCCTTAATCCAAACAAGTGACTCACACAAGAGTAATTTCTTTTATTCTAAAATTATCATTCAATTATGTCCATTGATTGTCTAATGCCAGGGATTTATGGTACCAAGGCTGATTGATGGGGCAAATAATTAAAGATGGAAGGGAAATCCTTTACTGCCTCAGCCAATGTATTACAATAGTCCTCAAGAAGAAAGACCCGAGGGAGAAGAGTGGAAGAAGAGGTGTGCCCAGGATTCACTCCACAACCTACCTGAGACAGACCATAAAGGAACAGGCTAATGTGGGCACGTTTCTAAAATTACTACCATGTGTTATATTTTCCAAGTGAATTTAGGAACATATATTTGGAAGAGGAGTTTTAAAAAAATACTTCTGAGTATGTGAACTTAGCCATATACAAAAATGCATCCGTAGAAATAAATGTCATTTATATTCTGATGTTCATTTTTACTTGTTATACATCTTGGTGGATGTCAGGAAGCTACATTTTCAAGGAAGTTGTAATTGCTCCAGAACTTAAGCACACGCTGTGATTATATGCCACAAGGCCAACAGGTGAAGGAGTGAATGACCATTTCTAATACTATTGGCAATATTATTCTCCCATTGTGCCAAGAATTCAGTTGTTTGCATTCTGCTACAGTTAATTACTTGACATTCAGGACAGGCTGGGGTTTGGGTTTTTTTTTTAATCACTGATCATCAAGAGACTGCCTCAATGATAATTTTGAACATCTTTGAAGGCCTGTTTCCATCTAAATTGTTTGACCATATGTTATTATAGGTTAATACTCTATTTAGAAAGGCCTTGGCAACTATCATTTGTGGCCTTCACAGTTGTATGTGATGTATCATAAAGAACTCGACTCTGAAAAAGCAAGGTTAATAATGATAGCTATTGGACCAGAATATAGTTTCAGTGAAAATCCGATGCTGAGCGAAATTGAGGAATGGGAAACAGAACAAAATAAACAAGCAAGCAAAAAATATTTTGGGGCCCTCTTCTGAAACATGCCATCACCAAATAAACTTTTTTTTTCACTTAAAAGAAAAAAAAAATTTACAGCCTATCTGAAATTACTTCTTCTTGCTTTTCTTTCTTGAATTATTTGCTTTTGCCCAGATCTTGCAAATAAATTCCTTTCTGTCATTCTTTCTTTATAACTGCAGCCTGGGAATAAAGAAAGAAAAAGCATCATTCTTTCCCACATGAACACCACCGATTATTACTTACATAGGCTAGTGCAGTGGCTATTTTTAAGAATAATTTGGGTGATGCTCTTTTTTAAACTATTTGAGTGTATCTACAGATCCACAGAAGCAATTTGGGAAGGCATGTGAATATTTAACTCTTTGACTTGAAAGGAGTCCCCAGAGACAGGGCCTATCTCATGGGTTGGCCTACGTAAGTCTTCTAAATAAGGGGCAAGAAGGCCTTCCAGTCTCTAATTTTCTCAAAACAGCCTTCCAGCAAAAGTTTTCTAGAGTCAGGTATCCCAAATATTAGATGCTTTGGACAGAATTATAATTGATGCTGTCAACGTACAATAGAAACTCAGGAAGCAGAAGACTATAACTGATAAAGAAAAGAAATGGGAAGGTGGGGGAGAGAGGGCTGGGTGGAAACAAATTTATCATACAAATTACCTTTCAAAGGTATCAGGACCTTTCATATATGTTTGGAAATATACATAAACTTAAGGCACATACATTTTTGGCATTGATTCAACAGTCATTCCTTGATCACTAGATAATCCCGTATCTGTTTAATTGCATCCATCTCTACTTCTAGACTCATCTTAGAATTCAGCTCTAAGCTTAATATTCACCCTCACTGGTCCTGTGGGTGTGAATTCACTTGTAACTGACCTCTTCAAAGGTTCTATAAACATGATGCCAAACAGAGACAGGGTGGACCTTAATCCAGTATTACTGGATTATTATTTCTTATAAGCAAAGCAAATTTGGACATAGTACTGGTAACCACAGGAGACAGAAAAAAGCAGTTCAACATGCGATCGTAGCAGAGATTGACTGCCAGCAAGCCACCTTCAGACTTTGGAGAAGGCATGCCTGTTGATACTTTGATTTTGAATTTCTAGCCTCCAACCTGTGAGCCAAGAAATTTCTGCTTTTTAAGCCAAGCAGAGAGTGGTGTTTGTCATAGTAGTCCTGACAAACACTCACCAAGGCACAGAAACCTGTTACACTTTCCCAGTCTCAGGAACTGGGGCTTAAATATTAAAATTTTATCACCGCCAGAAATGATCCAACTTAGATTCATGCATTAGAAAAACAAACCCATAAATCAAGACAATTCTCTCCTTGTTATTTTCTTATTCTTAAGATAGAATCAGGTTTGATTTTGCTTCATTGGTTATAGGTAGATGCATCCAGTAGAGTATAACATCTTTTTGTTCCACCCACACTCTTTGTTGAATATTTTTATTCAAACTTGAAGAACTGCCATATAATATTTTTGAGATAGTCAAGCCTTAGAAAAACATTGTCTCTGTGTACATGAACTTCCTAGTTGTAATTAAATTACTTAAATTTCCATATTTTAAGATGACTGGGCAACTAACTAAAGCCCGTAGGGGAAGCTCTCAGCGGAACCACATACAAACCCTAGGTACTAAATGGCAAAGTCCATAATATACACAAATCCCACATAATAACTCCAGCTCACACTCATTATGGAAATCCTGCATTTTTCTCACTCCTCCGCACTTCCAGTTGTCTTTCAGATTGAACATGGAAGTGTTCAAATACTAAAGGCATGACTCTTTTCATGTTATTTATGGCTTGACCAACACAGGAAGTATCAGAAATCTCATGAGAATTTTCTTTCCTGTGTTATTTCCAGCTCTATGTTTCATGTTTTTAGAGGTCTGAAAAGTTCAGAGGGTTTCTCAAAAACAAATGAACCTGAGTCTTTCTCAAAAGCAAGCCCAAAGGTCCCCCAGAGTTGAATATTTTAAGACATGTAAGAAACTAAGAGGAATGTATCCAGTAAGCAAACTAGGATTTCCTGACTTGAAACTAGATTGCATAAAAAAAGAGGTCTTGACAGATTGAAAAGATCTCATCTAATTATAGTCAAAGTAACCTCACAACTCTCATATTTGTGAGATTAATAAACCCATGGTCCCAAGTTAGATATAGGGCACACAATCAAGTATGCTTATTCCTATTCCTTATTTGGCTAACTGCACACTTAGTTACTTCTAGTGAAAAGACTAAATTATAAAATTGCCAGTAAAATGAGGTTGTGGAAAAGTGGTACCAGGCTTCACCATCAGAAATCATAAAGGTATAAGAATAATAACTCATCAAAAGGAGAGAAAGGTATAGGGACTCTAACCAAGCCTACTGCTAGTTGATATCTCTCCTTTGGAGGAATGAAATAGAAAAGGGACTCCAGCTGGACAGGTACTTCAGAAGAAGGATGTCCTTCTTCTGGCTAAGGGCAGGAACATCCCAGGACACTTAGCTGACCTGTGCAATTCTGCCTCCTTCCCCTTGGACAATGTCTTTGTGCCAATCTGCCCCATTGCACACAGGCTCTGCTCTTACACACAGCTCTGAATTTTGTTACTAGTCAACATGCCAAAGCCTGAAAAAGTCTGCAGATACTAGATTTAAATATTGTCATCCTTTCAAATCTTCCATTTTATGTCATTGAGATTACCCATTGGGAAATAGAGAGCTATAAACGTGTTTTCTGTGGTACAATACATAGACTCTAATGCTCATAAAATGGGAAGCAATATAAAGAAGAATGTAAGAATTGAATCAATAGCATTTGCTTCTAATCCTATTTTGTATTTTGAGTTCTCTCTAAAGACGTTGATGCAATGATGGTCAATCTTTCACTCATGAAACCTCCTTATTGAGTAGCTGTTAGTGATGGCACAGAGATAAATGCAGGCAATAAAACCATGAGAAAACAGAGGTGTTTTCTGTCCATATGAAGCTTAGAGTGTAGTAAGGGCCATCATTTATAAATGTATTGTCTAGGGCATGTTTATCTTTCTATATTTCATTCTTTAACTCAATGTGTGTTTGTTTTGTCCTTACTATATCCTAGGCACTGGCCTAAATGCCACTAGGTAACGTGGTAGAAGATCGTTCTTTACAAGCATCAAACTTATTCATAACCCTGATATAATGTGATAAGCGTTGCAAGATGCTATGCTATGGAAGCATACAAAATTAATACCAATCTTGGGAAGATGCCAAGAGGATGTGGCATCTAAGTAAGACCAGAAGAAAATATGCAGACTGGCTATTCAAGAAAAGCGGGGCAATCAAGCAGGGAGGGAGTGTTTCACTTAGCTGTAAGCTTGTCAATATGGTCAAAGCACGAAGAATGAGAAGGATGCACCCAGGCAAGGGATGAGCCAGACAGGTTAACAGGACCAGATCACAATAAGGACTATATTGCAACTTTAGATGTTTATATTTTATCCTAATGCCAGTGGGAACAACTGACAGGTGTTTAAATGAGTGGCACGATTGAGTCTGCACTTTGATAAGGTCACTATGAAAAGGAAAGGAAAAAAAAAAAAAACACAACATGGACATTGGAAATGAAGAGAAATTTGCAAACCCAAATAGGAGGCAGATTCATTAAAGCAGTTAAACAAAGATGTCCAAAACATGGGCAACTTCAACACAGATATATAGATGAATCACCGTCAGGCCTTATTATTTAAAGTGCTGAATACGCCCTATTGTTGCCTGTGTATTTCCATGTCACCCTTATGAAAGTAACATTCAACTCTGGAGAGTGTCAGACTTAACTCTTCATTCCAGGTCTAGAGAATCAAAAATTATAGGAAATTTCAGAGGATTCAGGATAGACAAAATGACAACTCATTGCTTTTTATTTTACTTTCCATTCTCATTATCCCATTAAAAAACGATAAGTGAGCTTTGGAGTTCTTTGCAACATTTATCAGTTTTTGCAGATGAAGAAAGAAAAACTGTACAATATGAAGGCAAATGGATTATTAAGAGCTGAACACAGCTGCTTATTTTAAAAGCTCACAGCATATTTTTGTGGTTTGGTTTTGCAGGTATGGTTTTCCCCCTCAACATCATTTTCTACCGATCTTCTTGCACATTCTGTAAAGGAACAAACATTCTGAAAAGAAATGAACACTAAGAATCAAATGCTCCATAGGAGGAAATTTTTTCTTGCTATCTGGTTATTTATTTTTATTCTAATCCCAAATTAGATAAAAGATGATATATTAAATTTGCTGGCTTATTTTAAAATAAAGGTTCAAGTCATTGAATCTTATACTTGATTGGGTTATGAGGTATGGTATCCTTTTTATGTGCTCATTATGTTCTACAATAGCCATTCAGAAGAATCATATTAGTTCTACTAGTTACAAATATGGATTGTGTGTGTCTGTATATATATGAACCAAGTCATGGTTATAGGTGCTTATGTTGGATGAATAAACCATAATTCTTGTGCTCACTTTGCTGACTTTGGCAATCTAGATCTGTTTTTAAGGGTTTCTCCCAGATACTCCAAGCATATTTCCAGGCAGATCTGGTGGAAAATTCAAATTTGAGAGTTTTTCTAGGTGAAATACCAATTGTCACAGTGAGGCAGCCCTCCTATTCCTCTTCAGTGTCTTAACTGGTCAACTGACACCCATAATCTGGCAGGAAGCCTCTTCCCCAGTGTCCTGGGAATTCCAGGACTGCCTCTTCCTACGTAGCTTGAGAAAAGACCATGCACTCTTTCTAGTAGCTGCTGTTCCCGATGATCTCAAGCAAACAGACAAACTAGACTGTAAAATCTCCAAAACAAAGAAATGTCACTTCCTTTTCACATAGGCCTCTCTCACCAACTGCTGCTCTGCTCAATGCCACCTCCAACCTGGTTGCCTTCCATGATCTCTGTAGTGAGATGATCATGCTGCTTCTGCTTCATCTCTTACAGCTGCCCCATTCCCACCCGCTTTACACAAGAGTCCAGCCCGTATATGTGCAGTATATATTATTAGAAAGCCCTTCCTCACACTGAACTAAATGTATCTACTGGCTTAGATCTGACCTCCAGAGTTGCCCAGAGTAAGTGAACTTCACATTCCATATTATGCTCATGGAATCTTTGAAGACAACTCAAACTTCTCTTCCTCCATTGAAATATGCCTGGTCCTTATACCCATTCCTCATATGGCAGGATTTCCAGAGCCTTCTGCATTCTTCCCACCACCTCATTTCTTTTTCACTCCAAAAGTGCCCCTTTGACATTATGGTCCCAAGACACAGGCCATGGTGTGACCTATATGGCACCCTGGGATTTGACCATCAGGATTTGAAATTTCAACTTCTTTAAAGACCATGTGAGCTTGTACAGAAATTTCTAGAAACTACTTCACATAGTTAGCTTAGAGCAAGCTAAGATGCCCAAGTCTGTTTTGTGTGAGCTGCTGACAAGCCAGAGTTTTCTGGTTTTTTCATAAACTTGGATCAATGCTATGTTTCTTCTTGAACTCTGTATTGAATTCACCTCTGATCTTCTGTCAGGCTGTGCGCTGTGCTCCAGCTACAAGAGTGTTGCTTAAGAAAACAAGTCAGAGGCTTAGTGACAGAAGGAGAGAAATTTGAGATGCATAAGAAGAAGCCAGAAGGGAAGTTCTGATTTAGCATAAATAATTTGTTAATAAGAGAAATTCAAAGTTTAACATCTGTTTCGATTTCAGATCTTTTAGTATTCATCCATAGAGGTGCTTCAGGAAGTCTATGACCCTTTTGAAAGGCATGCAAATTTAAGTGTAAATATGCAGTCATAGATTTTTCTCGGGAACAGTATCTTTAATTTTCATCGGAAAGAGGACTAGGACCAAAAGAAAGGCCAAGCAACACTATCAACTACTTCATTTGTAAAGGACAAACTTGAGACCTGGAGTTGTTCATAAAATTACACAAAGGTCATGAAGCTAATAGGTAATAGAATCTGAACTATAATCAAGGTTGTGCAAATCTCAGTTCAAGCTCCCTCCACCATCATGTGTAATTGCAGGAGAGTGTTCCCCAAAAAGCAGATGTGTGTGTACGTATTTTACGTATTTATATTTAGATATGTAAATGAATATGTATGTTTTACCATATATATATATATATCTTAAAACTTAAATTGGTGTATTTTAGTGTATTCAAATCTCTTATTGAAAAGGATCTTCGCATTGCTAATTGACCACAGACATAGTTAAAAACAATGGCAATTGTTACAGGATAGGAAATAAAGTCTTTCCATAGATGTTATGCAATAGCCTTCTTTGTGCTTTGTAACTGATAGCTTGAAAATTGTAAACTTCAAGTAAAAGTGGGACTTTAAAAGTTCAAAGTGGGGTGCAAGGGTAGTTCAGCGGTTGAATTCTCGTCTGCCATGCCAGAGACCCAGGCTGATTCTCGGCCCACACACCTCACCCCCTACCCCTGAAAAAATTCAACAAATGATGCTGCAATAATGATATAATCACATGGAAAGACAGTGAAATGTGACACCCCCCCCCCATACATCATACAAAAGAAAAGTTTCAAAGCATGCAAATAAAAAGTTCAAAGTTTTGGAATTCATACAAAAAGAACATTTTAAAATAGTTAGCTTTGTTTTATTTGTGTATATGATACACAGTACTAACAACTATGAGAATACTTGTTGCATTGTTCTAAGTAAAGGGCAGATTTCTTTTCCACTGGAGAAGGCTGGGTAATAATCTCGTAATATTTGAGATGGACTAATTTAATAAGAGCTATTCAACAAGCAGGTAAATTTTGTATTTCCCATTTTCAGTTTCATGCTTGCTTGAGTTCTTAAAAAATATTTTGAGTTCATTGCAAGCCTCATATTTGTGTTATGCACTTTGAAAAACATAAGCAGCAATGCAAGCATTTAATGTCAACTTAAAACATCCTGGAGCTCAAAATACTGAATTACATGATCACTTCCGGGAAAAACAGTTCAAAAAATGAATCATAGAAATATATAATTTTAGACTTGGGAAGGAGTGCAAGATTTTTGATAGGGACCTCTTGTTTCATAAATGGAAAAACTGATATACAATGAAATCAAGGATACATTGAGAATTGACATCAGCAACAAAGTGAGGAACCAGTTTTTGTCCCAAACTGTAATTATTCATAGAAGAGCAGCTTGTTTAGTCTTTAAGAATACACCTAAGGGGATAACAGTAACAATGATATTTGCATTGATCTTATTTTAGTCTTTTATTATATTAATGAGTTCAGAAATTATTCAAGTACTAAAAATGCACTTCATTTCAAAGGGATATGTACCACCAAGAGAAGATTTGCCAGTCCTCTCAATGTTGACCTGTCCATGTGCTCAAAGTTTCCAAAACATGAATTCTCCTAGAATCTTAAATTATTAGCAATGGAACGGTTGTTAGAGATCAATCAAAAGAAAGGGCTTCACTCTCTCATATGTAGCAAATGAAATGTTTAAAAGTTATGTGAATGGCTTAAAGTCACAATAGGAGGGCCCTCTCTGACATACTATTATTCTCCATAATTCATTTGGAAAATATATACTTCCCATCTACACAAATCTAGGCTCTTTGGACAGATCATAAATTTTAAGCTACACCTTCCACTTGGTCACTTTGTACTCCAGGTTCCAAGAGATCATCAGATAAGGAAAGAGTCACCATCTTAGCAGGGATAATTGACCCCTAATCATTAAAAGGAGTTAGGACTGCTATAATAATATGCATACAGGAAAGGAAAAGAATGTGTTTGTCAGCCTGTTGATCCATTTGGCCGTCTCTTAGTATACTCTTGTGCAATTTTGATGATAAAGAGACAAGTGTAATGACCTAAAAAGAGCAAGCTAATCTATGGTTCAGACCTTTCAGGGACAAGGTCTGGGTCACTCCAGCAGAAAATTCACTTAGACAAGCAGAGATGTGAGCTAGGAATGAGAGTCCTCTAGAATAAATCATAAAGAAAGAAGAAAAAGAAGTAGGATGGAAGGAGAAGTTGAACTGCAATGAGCTCACCACAAAGGCCTCGGCTGATCCTATGGGGCACTCTGGAGCTGAGATGAGGGAGAAATCTGATTTGGATTACTATATTCAAATAAGCTACTTTTGAATTTTTTTTCTAAAAATCTTCAAGTAAAATGTTTACTTTCCTAATTAATGTGCTTATTCCTACATTCAATTAAAACACACACATACAACAAAATGCCTTAAGCATCTGTTGATGATATTGCTTTCATTATTCTAGACAAGGAAAATGTGTCTTAACCTAACACAGGAAATTGAGATATTTGAGATGTTTGAATTGCATCCCTTTTTAAACAACGCCTGTCACAAAATTCCTTTAGCTAATATGTTGAAGCATGTTTTCTTTGATGCTTGGGTGAGCAGGATTCATCGAGAGTTTTGATAATAGTAGAGCTATGATTTCTAGTAGCTATTTGGTTTTATTTTATTTATTTTGATATAAAAATATTTTAATTATAAAAAAGTATTTTAATTATAAAAGTAATAATTCAAAAGCATTCTCCATGATGATCCAACATTTTGCACTCCATGACAAAGCCCTTGACTCAGTGGCCAAACATTTAGTATTTAAGAACTTCTTTGGCAGTGATCAATGTTTTTCCTTCTCCCACATTTTCTCTTGCAAATAATTTCATTGAGAATAGGCAGATCAACTGGGTGAAATCCAAGAATGAATGTAAAGAATTAATGAGCTATTAGTGCTTTTTTTTTTCATTTTAGATGCAAAAGTAAAACATAGAACTGGAGCATTATCTCTTGCATTTAGAGAATAAGTCTGGATTCTGAGGGTCTCAAGCCTAACAGTGCCCTGATGTAGGCATGTTACGATGGACTGAACAAGCATAGGATTAAATTTTTTAATCCTGTGCAAGATTAGCCAATGGAGACATATTTCTGTCCTCCTCAGTGGGTAAGTCTCTTGCTTCTAACCAAACTCATTATCAATTGAGAAACTAAACTAGAAGGAGAGAGTCTGGTAATAAGCAGGAATGAAAGAAAAAGGGATAAAATAGTCCATGTTACAGAATAAATATGTGGCCTGAAATGCTTTTAAATTTTAATATCAGTCAGTGGAGCTCATCATTGATCTGCATAATATAAATGTATGGATATATATATTATAGGAGGATAAGGAGAAAGCTTTTCAACTGAAAATTTCATCCTTCCTTAGGATGGAGCTGTGAACCAATAAAGTATCTATTTCATATACATGTATATTTGGAGCAAGAGGTTGGTTTTTGAGGAGGAAATGAAATGGTGGGTCTAAAGGAAAAAGCACAAGTTCAGGCAACAGACCATTTAAAGAACAGTTGACTGAGAGAACAGTAAGGAGAAACAGGGAGGTGACTCAGGATGGTGGGTCTGAAATATTAGAGGTAGGTAACCTGATAGAATAAGAACAAGTGCCCAAGAGTCTGATTAGAGGTACATCAACAAGTTGGTGAGAGTATAACCTCATCCAAATCACAATCCATGTGCTCCAGGCCTAGAGATGTGTTGCCTTTAAATAAGTATGGACAAATGGGAATCCCAATCTTTCCTTGTATCTCTCAAAAATATCAAAAGGGGTTCTATTACTTAGTTCACAATTCACAACAATTCTTATTAAATGTCTTCTCCTAACCTTTCTATAGTCCCTAGCAACTCTCAGCTGCTTCACATTCTTCCTTTATGGACATATTCATTTTATTGTATTTTGCTACCTGATTACCTCTCACTTCTGAACAGCATCTTCCCCTATGAAGTATTCTTTCAACTTATTCAACCCTAGGGTATTTTTTAAAAAGAGAACCCACCCACTTATATTTTGTCCTTTCTCTTCTCGAGACCTGCTGTGGGGGTGATTCTCCTAATTATTTATATTTTTGACTCCTCAAACTAGTTTCAACCAGGATGATTCTTGGTGCTCTAAGAAGAAAAGATCTTGTTCATTTTACGAAGCTGTTATCAAACAGATTTCAGTGAGGAATTAAGCCCTAATGCCTTCAAGCATCCATTCCATGTCATCAATTAACATCTTTTATGCATGTGGAATGCTAGCTCCTATGTACCATACTTAGAAGAACTGAGAAAATAGTCATTCAAATTATTTACTGTTTATCTTAATTCTCCTAATGAACCTGAGGAAGGCTGCATTAGAGAATAAATTGCAATGAAGTATAATAGCTTCTCCACAAGATCCATGTCATCATGAGCAATGATTATGAGGTTTCTCAAAGTTCTAAGTGCCTGGCACAGGGCACAGTAGTCAGTAAAGATTTGTTGAACTGATGAATGAATGATCCAGCACTGGTGGTTCTGACCAGAAAAGCATGAACCTTAAAACTAAAGCAAATAAGAGCAGAGAGCACCTCAAAAGGATTCATTTGCACTTGAACCTGTGCCTAGAAATTTATTAAGTGTCACCTTGCTTGTGTTAAACTATACCTACACGGTCCTCCACTATTCTCTGTCTCTGCACAAAGAGGTGTTGTTTTGTACCTGAACAGACTATCTGAGCTGTAATACAGTGTACAGTATGGGAGAAGGAACACTGTCCAGAGAATAGAGCAGGAGAAAACCCCAAGTCTAGGGCCTTGCTACTGTTACCCTGGAAACTACGCCATTGTGAGAAAGAGGCAAAGTCAATGCTTGATTTTATAACATTTCTAAACCATCCACTGCTTGCTGTTTAACCTCAACCATCAACAGCTTCCAGCAAAGTTTCCTGTTGTTTCACTCATCGGATATAGTCTGATAAGAGCAAGGTGGAAGTCATGAGAGGCCATGTCCTGTTTCTCATCTCTGATAAATGGGATCCATCTTCATGCAGGATGTAGCGGTATGTAACACAAACCACAAAGAAACTAACAGGGAGTTTCTGCAATCTTTTGACCTTCTAAATTTTGCAATGACTATTCCTCACTTCTTCCTCTACCCCTTTGTTCCTACCAGCCCGTGGATTCTTAAACCTTCAAGACGACACAGATCCACGAGAAGTGCTGTACCTGCCTTCTTGAACATATTCAACCACGTCAGTAATGACACAAACAGAACATTAAGTAAAAGGAAGGGACATAAACAATGAGATTCTGGAAGGCAGCCAGGCCCTCAGCCTTGAATCAATGCTTACCATAGCATAACTCTAAAAGCTGAACACAGGTGGAAGACAAAAGGCTCAAGCTGCCCAGAAGGTTCTCCAAGCAGCTGCTATCCTGTAAGTTCAACTAGGGCGATGTGGTCAGACTTTCCGGAAAGTTCTACTCCTGAATGGAAAAAAAGGAAAAAAAAATCATTCTTTTCAAAAAGTAGAATAGACCTCAGCTTAACAAATGAGTTCCAGCTGTTTAAAATTAGACTGCTAAAAGAAATTCCATATAAGAATATTCTCTGAGACTGTACTATTTTCATTATGGACCTGGATGATTCAGTCCCTTAAAGTACTGGCCTTTCCAAATTGACTGGGAGATAGTTAAATAAGTGTATTAAAGCTATATGATTTTTTTTTTAAACAAAATGATTGAATCACCACCCAGAAGACACAAAACTTATTAGTATTCTTCACCTAGGAAGGCAAGAAAATGTAAACTGGGAGGATCGTGTACCAGGATGCAGGAAACCTGGGTGATGCTCCATATTTCATTGTGCACCAGTCACGTGAACTTGGTCCATTCTCAAGTTATGCCATCATGGAGATGAAATGTAGGGAAACTCACGGTTGTCTGAAGTCCCTTCTAGATCTCAAATTGGTAATGTCATAACTTTTCTGGTATGGATTATATTTTTATTTGCCTTAAATTCAAATTTGGTCCATTAAATTGGTGGGGGTTTTCCCCAAGAGGTGCCTTGTGCTTTCTGTCCAAGCCCATTGCATGACTCCTTAATGTAATTGAAAGACAAGAGCCCCAATGGTTTTGCTTTCCCTGGCTTAGAACCTGCTCTTATGGTGGCACTGATTCCTTCTAATTACAAAACCCACCACTCTTTGGTTGCTTCCTTCTTTGACATACTATTTTAGATGACAATAATTCAATTTAGTTTAGAGGATGATTCATGCATGCCATTGAGTATTTTTGTAAGTTTTAAATATTTTCCAGATATTATACACTTACACACAATGATGCAAATATTGTGTATTAAATACAAAGTAGTTGGAAACTTAGTTCATAAAAGCACCATAAAATATCTGTCATGTACGTATTCCCTTCTGAACGAGTAACTAAAAGGGATTTCTTCTTTAAAAAAGTCTCTGTATATCTTGACATGGAACTCTACAATCTAGACACCAATGGTGACCATAGAACTGATGAAGAAATCCCTGTGGTGCATTTTGTCCCTGTGGGTCCTCAAAAAAATCCTCCATTATCTCTGGCCATGTTTCTTAAACAAGAAAATGCACATAGGTACATGGTGACAAACAAGAGGTGATCCAAGTCATAAAGTAAACATGGTACATCTTCCTGGGCATCAATTTTACTGGATGGAACATATTTAAAGATTTTTTTAATAACTAAAATTTGTGATTTTTTAAAAAAAATATGGGAGACACCAAACAATCTCAAATTTCCTCTAGGCTTTTGGGAATAGATTCCCAAACCCAACTCTAGTATAGATTGAACAGTACCCATTCTTATTCTTCTGCCATTTAGGGATACCTTAGTGGAAATTTTGAGATGAAATGGCCTAAGGAAATCTGAGTTTCTTTTCTTTGAAATGTGAAAGGATCAAGGTAATCAAAAACATGCATATCCATTTTTCTCAACAATATAGACAAATTGCATTATCAGTTTATGTCTGAGTATATATTTTGAAGTCCTTGGAGCCCTCCAAGGTCACTCACATCATTTCTCACCCTTTGATTCCTTCTCCAATGCAGCTTCTCATAGTCTTCTCAGGGATCCAGGTAAGAGGTTAAATGTTTCTTATCCAATCTTAGTCAAATCAATCAGTGTTATTTGTGGAAAATGCTACCCAAAGTTTTGCCCTGCACTATCAGCAATACCCATTAAAATTATTTATAAAAATCTATAATTTTCTTCAGCTTTAATTTTATGAAAAGGAGACAGGTAAGGATTTTAAACCTTTCTCTAGTAACAATGAGAAGAAAACAATATACCTCTTGTTCTCACACACTCAAAAATAATTCTAAACAAAATAAAAATACTCCTGACATAGGGAGATGGTTTCTGAAGACAGTAGAGTAATAAAGCAAACAGCACTAGGAATTTGGCCTCCTCCCTCTCCCCCTGCCTTCTGCCATACAAGAAGTAACTTTCCTTAAAAAATTGTTTTGTAAATGGAATGCCAGAGCAGGTCTGGTTTCCCTTTCACTTGTTTATTTTCCACCTCTATAAAACTTGAGTCATAGACTTCATGTGGCCTCTTCCTTTGTTTGGAAAACCACTCTGGCACTCTAGGCCCAGGAGAGGTGAGAGGGAATCAGAGGACACTGCTAGCTTCACTCTGAGTCAGAGTCTGAAGAAGTGGCCATGGGAAAAAGAGCTGGCCACCAGGGCCTTCCATCTGACTGCTATTCCAGGCAGAGGGGCTGAGCAAGCAAGCCCTGTTGCCACCAAAGGAGATCAATCAAGATCCCTTTAGCCAGGGACAACCACATACCCCCAGCCTGCCAAAGACACAGGATGAATCTCAAAGAGACAGATATGGCCAGTCACCAATAAATCAATGCACATGTTTGTTTTTTAATTTTTACAGTGAAAATAGCTGGGTGTTTTTAATTGGAAAGTTTCATGTCTTATTCTAAAACACAAAAGCACCAATAAGAAGTATGAAAAAAAATTTTGAAATAGGCATATAATTCCTGAGAACTTACTATGAACCAGCATTGGGATAAATACTGATAGTAGTAACAAAGATATGTAAAATACCCTGAAGGAATATATAATCCTGTGGAACTCTGGCACTGGAAGCCATCCCATTCTGGACAACAAAGGGGATTACTAAATTTACATATTTAAATGCTCAACTTGTCCTCTAGAGTCAATAGGGGCTGGTTGAATGCCAGTGGAGGTGGTAGGTGGTCATGGCAGTCTTCCCAACTTCTCTGGGGCAGGATGGAGACTTATAAAAGACCAAGCTGGAGAGAGGGGATTCACCAGGCACAGCCACCCTTTTTTTTTTCATAACATTGAGAAAACATTGAAGTAGTAATGATTCTGAGTACAAAGACCTGAGTTCAAACAATGGCACCTCCACAAATAGCCAGGTGACTTCAGACAAATCTCTTAAATTGTTTTAGACTCATTCATTGTTTAAAACAGGCATAATAATCTCCACCTCATAGAATTGTTGTGACATACTTCAACTCATTTAATCCTCATAACAATTCTATTAGGTAGTTATTTGCTTTAGTTACCTAGGCTGCTCAAGCACAGAGCATGAACTGGGTTGGCTTAAACAACAAGAATATATTAGCTTATGGTTTTGAGGCTAAAAGAAAGTCTTTCCTCCCAAGACCCACATTCTGAGCCTTGCTGCCAGCAATCTTTGTCTCCTCGCTCACATGGGAAGATGCATGGTAGTTTCCTGGTCTATCCCTTCTCTTCAAGGTCCACCCTCTTGCTTCCTGTGACTTTCTCTATCTCTGTCTCTCTGAATTTCACTACACATATAAAAGACTCCAGTAATAGGATTTATCCTGATTGAGGTGGGCCACATCTTCTTAACTCAAGTAAATTCATCAAAAGGTCTTACTTACAATGGGTCCACACCCACAGGAATGGGTTGGATTTAAGAACATTTTTTTCTGAGGTACACACAGCTTCAAACCACTGCACTACTTTATCATCACCATCCTATAGATGAGGAAACTGAGGCACAGAGAATCTGTATAACTCACCCAAAGTCAGATACATAGTTAAGTGTCAGGGCCTCAAGTGGATCTTAGGCAACCAAGCTTCAGAGGAAATTCTCTGAGTCACTACTGCCTCCTAGGTTTCCCCTGAATTTAATGAGCCCAATAGCTGCTATTTGAATCATAGTTTAGCAAGAAATAGAAGGAGAGAGTTTTTAGAGTCTGGGAACATGGCGCCAAGGACAGGCTTCATAGCATGTTGAATTGAACAGATAGTAATGATAGCTAACATCCCTAGAGGGTAAGGGCACTGTACCAAATAATATCCTGTTTATGTGTGTGCAAATGATCTCATTTAATCATCACAAGAGCATGTCAACGTACAATTTAGTAATATGATTCTACAGATGTGGCAACTGGGGTTCAGAGGATTTAATCAATTCTCTAAAGTAACACCAAGGTTAGGAGTGGGGTTTGTTGACCAGATCCCCAGCTCTTGCCATGAATTTCTTGAGTCTCAATGGTTTCCATGTAGATAAAAAGGATAAAATACAGAAAGGGAATGACTCCTGCGTGTGAGAATGACTAGTACCAGGACGCTTGGGTTCTAATCCCAGATCTGCCACTAATGAGCCACATGGTGAGGAGAAAATCACTCAATGTCTGTGCTATGCTTTCCCCATCCATCAAATGCATAGAATGCAATAGGTTACTAGTTCTTCATCTTTTGGTGATCATAAACCACTTTCATGAATTTAATGAACTCTCCCTTCAGAAAAAAAATGCACAAAAGCACATAAATCATAAAACTGCCTTCAATTTAGTAGAACCACTTTTTAGATACTTATTGCCAGGCTTTCTCATCGAATTAACACATCTACCAAGGCAAGGGACTTTGCCTTTTTCACGTTTATATCTCCAGCTGTTAGAATGTGGACATCATACGCTTTCAAAAACTATTACTTGAATAAACAAATAGATTAGAGCTTTTGGTCTCCTTAAAGCTAATCCATATTATCTCCAGGTTAAGAACTCCCCAATTAAATTATTTCTAGAGTCTCAGTGGCAGAATGCTCACCTTCCATGCGGGAGACATGGATTCAATTCCCTGGACCATGCACCCCTCCCCAAAAAATGTAAAAAAAAAAAAAAATTATTTTTAAGTCCTTTTAGGCTTTGAAAGCCCTAAGGCTGAACCAAATGATATAGACAATACTCCACTATTCTGGGCCTGTTAAAATGACAATTTCATGTCCCATGAACTTAAATTAACCTAGTATGTTAATTCACAATTTACCACTTCCCCTAATGGTGAGTGTATGTGTACTTTCATAACACAGTGCTAATCTTTTCATATGAATCCTGCTTATCTGTGACAGTTGTTACTTACCTTGTATTTACCCCATGATGAAACCCAGACAGGCAGATAAATGTCTGGTATTTCCTGCTACTTGTAAACAGCCTGTGAATGCAAAGAGGCCATTTCTGTTAAAGGAGCAATTGAGTTGTCGTTTCTCCTTGAGTCATTTGGTTTGAAATTTATCTTATATAATTTATTCATATAATTCCAAATGCTTCTTTAATGAGGTAGCAGCTAAAGTGGTTAAGGCTTTATTTAACATATATAAGTCAGACTTTTGAAATAATTGTTAAAATGTGAAAAAATGAACTCAACAAGAAGGAAAGCTTTTTAAAATGCATGCCAATTATAAACTTGGGGTTGGTTAAAGTATTGGATAGTTATTATTCCATTATGTGACATCTATATTTGATCCTAAAATATGAATGTTTAGCATTTATTCAGCATTCCAGGTATCCCAGGACATCCATTATTCACCATTTAAGTGTTGTGCATTATACATTTAAAAACCTCTGAGGAAATTTACTGCAAAAGACTCTGGTGTTAAAAAAATAATACAACAACAACAAAGAAAATAATACTGAAATAAATACAATACACTTTTATGAGTTCGTTTGATGCAGTGTTTGAAGCACTATTTATGAAATATGTTATAAAATATACTACCCAATTTGTGAAGTCTTAGTATTATGATACCGTTACTTACCCATGGCAATGGCAATTTATTTGGATTTATGAGAAAAAAATATTGACAATACATGGCAGCAGTGTTGAGTACAAGACTAAACCTGTCCCTTTCTAATCACAAATATGTAACCAGTCTCCAACTAAACTGCCTTTTCTTTGCTAAAAGAATGCTTCCATAAAGGTAGGTTGAGATAAGGTCAGCTTTTAAAATCAGGTTTAAAAAAAAAAAGCTTTGTACAGAAAGAAAGTCTAGTAAAAGGAGTCCAGTACAGAGCATCGTTTGCCAAATAAAAGAAAAGAAAAAAAGTGGTATGAATTTTATAGCATTTAGCATGTATTTCCCAAAACCATTCCAAGTGCCTGCTTTATTCATTATGAAGTCCAAAGTGTGGGGGAAAAGAAGTGAAAGGTTTCTATGTCTTACTTTATTGGATGCATTTTTTAAATTTTTGGCTTACCCATTGCTAGTTGAAGGTGTCCAGTAAATGATAGAATTAGATGAAAGAAGTGAATATCTGAATCCTAAAGCAATTCAAATTCCTGATTGTGTCTGTGTGTGTAGATGAAAGAATACCAAAACAAAAATAAATAAATGAGCATTCTAGGCAAAAAATAAAATAAAAATTGAATTTATTCATTCCTCAGCTGAACTACTGAATAGTGAAATTATCAAAAGGTACTCAATAAAAGAGAAAGGGAAAAACAAAGTGATCGGATTACTAACCCCCAAATACCAGACTTAGCAGTCCTCCTTTTGTTTTCTCTAGATACTCCCTTATCATTCAGCCATGGAGAAGAAGGAAACTATTTTTTAGAAAATGGATCATACTGGTATACCACTTAACTCCTCATTGTAGCTCTTTCCAAAACCAGTATTATCAGCATGTAGATGTACAGAATGCTAGAGGGAGTGAGCTGATCGGGAAAAGAAAAAAGATGAAAAGCAGATGCACTTGTAAATTATTTTATACAAACAATAGTAGGGAGAAACTTGAACCTACTGGATACAATTAAGGTTGGGAATTCTTTGTTCATTTTAATTATCTGTTCTATATTATCCTCTCTCATCGCTGATAAGATAGGTGTCTATACCCAATAAAGGTAAATTCAAATGTTACGTTCAAAATCTAATCATACATTTTCCCAAGAGAAATTCCTTTCATAGTAGAGAGTTGAGTTCACACTGCAAACACTAACTACTCATATGGGCTATGTGTTACCAAGTGTTTTGAAAATGAGTGACCCTGATTTTCTTTCTAACTTCTACTCTTGCTTCTTTCTGCTCTCCTTAAGTTATTCAGAATTCTCAAATTATTTTCCTTTCAAGCATATAAATATTAAAAATCATGAAAAAATAAAAAAAGAGAAGAAGGAAGAGGAGGAAGAGAAATCTAGGAAATGGGAGATTCTATTCCCTCCCTGGAGAGCCACAAGAACCAGGAAGTTCTGCTTTCATTACGTTGTATTCATGAGAAGAGAAAGTGTGAGAAAATCCAACATGAGCAGAACTGAGCAGAACTGGAAGCAGCTAGCCCCCATCTCAGACAGAGAAGTTCCTCTGTGTTACCTTTTCTCCCAATATGAAAGGAAACAGAAACAAAGTCAAAGCCCGTCCCTAATCAGGACTCAGAAAATCACTGTAAAGGAGAAAAGACACAACTACCCTTAAGGAACATTTTTTAAAAGATACTGAATTAAGATAAAAAGGTTACTCATCAGTCACCGCTTGCAGTTCCCATGGGAAAAAAAAAAGTCTCAAAAGTACAAAATGAAGCAAAGGTAGGGGAGGAGGGGCTACAAAGCGAAAGAAACAAACATTGCAGGCAAAACTTAAAAATTAAATCTATTTATTCCCCAGTTGAGCTAGCGAGTAGTAAAATATCAAAAGTTATCAAATAAAAAGGAAAAGGACAACTGAAAACACAAAGCACGATTAAATCCTTTTCTCGCTATCAGATGATATTACAGTCTCAAAACAGTGGTACACGTGAATTAATCGCTGACATTGAAACTGCAAAACCATCACAGGGAACATCTCAGGTTACACTAGAAGGAGGTCGCTGGTTGCCTGCAATGGTACCTGGCTCTGACTGCCAGAAGGATTCACAGGAGAAGTTTGCCCTCTTTGCCCAGATCCTGACAGTCAATGTAAGCAATATTGCAACTTAGAGATTTTGTCAAAACAGAAGACAAAAGCGCTGGTGGACAGGAGCTTGCTCATTTAGAGTCTATTCGAGTCATCAGGCAAGCTTGCTAAGAATCCTGAGTCTCATGATCCATCACCTGGGATTCTATCCCATTATGCTGAGAATGAGGAAGCACATGTTAACTAGCATTCTGGGGTGATTTCAGGACAGGCGGATAAAGGAGAGTATTCAAGCCATTTCCCAGGAACCTGTATAACTTATAGTAGGTCTTCTCCCTACTAAACCCCAAAATTTTCCTAAATTCACCAGACTACTGCCTCCCTAGATCAAAAAAAAAAATACTAAACTTTGAAAGAAAATTGGGCTTTATGAACAAGACTCATCTAAGAATATACTTAAGTACATGTTTTAGAAGGAAAATATATGCTATTTGTTCAAGTCACTATATGGGATTTATAATGCATTTATTGGCTTAATTTGAATGGAAGTGTTTTTAGAAATAAGATTCTTTTTAATTATCATGAAATCAGATCACAAAGAAAAATTGTGCAATCCTATATCTCTTTCATAGTTACTCATTTCTGATATCTCCCCATCATTCTATTGCCCTATTCCCCAGACATATCTAGCAAAATTCATTTGAAGCACAATGAGCTATTGGATTTGTGAAAATCCCGGCGCATGATTGATGCAGACCAAAACCCCCCAGATGAGGTCTTGCTTTACTGAATTAAAAGCAGCTTGTAATAAAAAGACCTTCTTAAAAAGAGATACTTTACACCTCCATCAGAGTTAAGATAGGTTATTTTCCCTCAGATTAATCTACCTTTTCAGAAATCAAAATGACTCTAGTCTCATTCTTCCATGTTCTTTCGATTGTGGAATCATATATTTTTAGTTTAGCACTCTCTGTTCCATTGAGTACTCAATGACAGATAGTTTCTGTAAAATAAAATATCAAACATTGCAACACTAATAAAATGTATGCATTTTTAATGGGCATGACACCTCTTCCAAGTATTTTTTGGTTTAACACAATAACAATTTTTGACACATACAGAGCCATGAATTACATTAATCGTAGTTAGGGAAGTCTGAAAGGTGTAGTTATATGATGGTTCTTTATGTTATGCAAAATCACTCTTCTCATTATTATTTCTAATCCATGTCAACTACAGCAACCATTTGGGCTGGATTTCCAGATATCATCTTAATATTAAATATTTTTCTTCTAAGGTCAGACTCGGTATCATAATGTCAAGCTATACGTGGCAAACAAATTTTTCTTTGGAAATTATAATTACAAAATCAATGCTTGCCTCAGGTGCATGCGGAGTTCAGTGGTTAGAATGCCCGCCTTCCATGTAGGAGACCCGGGTTCAATTCCAGGACCATTGCACCCAAAAAAAAATAAAAATAAAAAATCAATGCATGCCTCAAAAATGGCTTGATTAATTCAAGCACCCGGCGGACCCTGGTGGTGGGATCTGTCAGGATGGTCACCGTGGAGGATGGCATTCATCTTAACCCCCAAAGGCCCTGAGTTGCTCTTGTTCCATAAATTGCATCATCTGTTTCCTGCTTCAGAAAAAAAAAAGGCATTTCCTGCTGAACAAACCATGAATTGGTTCTAAGACTCTTATTTGTTAGGCAAATGTCTGGTCTGCTCTCATGGTAATTTTTGTAGCTATGACCTGGTCTTGACCTCTGTTTTTCAACCATTCCCTGTTCCACTTACTCAGCTACAATCTCTCGTTTTTTGGGTCATCAGTTTTTATACACCCAAAAGAGATTAGCATTACTCTGTCTCTGTTGGTTCAAGCTTAGTCTTGAATACCTATTGCATCCTTACCTCTGGCTCAGCCTACTTTCCACTATCTGTTTTCAAATTTCCCTCCACACTCACTCCTACCCACAGCCTCTCCAGGTCTTCTCTTCCCAACGACACGGTGTCCATTCCCTTCCTTACAGTCTTGTTCTACACCTTGGTTTTCTCTTCCTTGACACATCCTCTTTCTATCTCCCTGATGAATTTCTGTTACCAGTAACAGCAGAAGCTACCAGTAACAAGAGCAGAAATCTACTAAGAAATTAGTCTTCCAGGAGAACTATATGCAAACCTGGAAGGAATGTGGACATTAAACTTCGAAAGAAATTAGAATTCAGCTTCAAACACCGGGTGCTGTTCGTGAATAAATTTACCTTTTTGCATCCACAGATTAGTTTAGTGGTTTTAATCAATTCTTTAGTGAAAAGAAATTGTTAATAAAAATATAATGAAATTAGATACTTAACTGGCTTGTGTTATAACCAATTTTATGCAGGCAATTTGATCAGAATGGTCAAACCTGTTGGTACATATGGCCCAAGCACAAAGACATATATGTACTGTAGTTAAGAGTCTTATGTGAGTGCTTTTTGAACTAGTAAATGTTAAAATAAATAATTAAACAGAGCTAATAATCTATGTACACAGCAACTCTTCTAATTGTCAGTACCTTCCTATGTGTATGTACTGCTTATCCCATTACCCTTTCACTCCTTAACAATATCTATCTGCTCTGTATTTCAGACCAAAAACACAAATGTCAACTTCACGTATCGCCATGGTCTTCCACCAGTTGCCAAAACATAAACCTACTGTAGAAATGAAGATGTCATTTCCAATGAGATAAACCACTCATAACAATAAGGAGCTAAATTGCGCTCAGAATACTAAAGAAAAGCAATCAACTACCTTGCTTTACTAGCCATCTGCTGAATATACTGATTTAATTTGAAATATATGTTTTCAGAGTAGGGCTCTCTCTGGTGGGCTGAAAACATGATTTGGGGATTTGCTAACATATAAGTGGTCATTAAAATCAAGAGGTTGGATAATATTTCCAATAGACACTCACTGTGTGGTATAAGTAGAAATACTAAAGTTGGGTTCATAAGAGATAAATTTGGAACAGGTAGGACCTTTTTATACTTCCCCTAAAATCATATCACCTTATCTGAGTGTATTTCCTGATCAGGGCCAACTCTTCAAGTCACACACACATACACATTTACATCCACCACTGAATACACAATAAAAATATGGCAGATTTTGCAAGACTGAGAGAAAAGACAAAGCCAAACTACCATAAATATGGGAGGAGTTAAGTATAAACATTTCGGGGGTGATGATAGAAAATTTGGGATTATATAAGAGCAAAGATAAAATATTCTTGAATTTTATGGATCTTTTCATCCTCTTTGCAGAGAGCAAACATACACACACATATCACAGACACATACACAGCTAGTCAACTGTGTTCTAAGGTGCACACAGATATTTAATGGCCTCAGCCATTGATAAAAATTATAATACGATACCCTGACACTTCAGAAATATGAAATTGAAAGTTCTTGGACATCGTTTAATTTAAAATTTTAATGAGGCGACTGAGAAAACTAAGAATTACCATGATGAAACAGTATCTTCAATCTCATACAGACCATTTCTTCCTCAGTCCTTGTGTCATTCTGTTTTTCTTTTTCAATTTTTTTATTAGAGGAGTTGTGGGTTTACAGAACAATTCCGCATAAAATACTGGATTCCCATACATCACCCCACCACCAACACTTACATTGGTATGGACAATTTGCTACAATTGATGACAAAACTTTTTTTGTAATTCTACTATTTTTTTAACAGTAGTTAGATTTGTTTCAATTGGAGAAAGATTGTTAAAGTAGTACAATGCCTATTGTCCATAGTTTAAATAGGAGTATTTCCCCCTTATTCCCAACCATTTTTTTTTCATGCATGACTCTTCTGTCCATACACTGAATAAAGGGAGTGTCAGTCACAAGGTTTTTACAATCACATGGTCACATGATTAAAATTATATAGTTATGCAATCATTATCAAGATCAAGGCTACTGGGTTACACTTCAACAATTTCAGGGATTTCATTCTGGCTATTCTTCAATCTTCAGGAATAGCTGGGCAATGAAGATTTTAGCTTCTTCATGATGGAAAGAGGGTGTTGACCTTATGGGGTAGAGGAATGAAACTGTTTGATGCTCTTGAAGAGACTGGTACCTCTGGGTTTCAGGGCTTAAATGGCATGACAACAATTTGGAGGCCTTATGATTCTGAAAAAACAAACCTACTAAGCAAAACATTTATAGAGTCAGATAAAGCCTAGGGTATTTTTTAGGGTTTTCAGGAATACTGTTGGTTAGGGTTTGGCATACCATGGCAATTTGCAATATCTGGCTGATGCTTGCATAACAGTAACCTCCAAAATGACCTCTCAACTCTATTTGAAATCTCTTAGCCACTGAAACTTTATTTCATTTCATTTATTTTTTCCTTTTTGGTCAAGAAGGCATTCTCAATCACATGATGCCAGGGTCAGGTTCATCCCTGGAAGTTATGTCCCATGTTGCCAGGGACACTTACACCCCTGGGAATATAACCCACATGGCAGGGGAGTGAGCTTATTTTTGGAGTTGGCTTAAAGAGAGATGCCACATCTGAGCAATACATCTGGTGTGACTCTTAGACATAATTATAAGTAGACTTAGCTTCGCCATTGCAGAAATAAGCTTCATGTGGGCAATCCTCAAGATCTCAGTTTCTTCTTGATGCCAGGAAACAGCTGTCTTTGGGACTTTACCCAGAGCAAAGGTCATACCTGCATGTGATTCACATATGCTCCTGTAGCATGGAGTGTTGCTTAATTTTAAAGCCCAGTCTTGGTCTTCATATGGAAAAATGCCAAAGATTTATATTTTCCCTACCATTGTGGCAGCATCTCCCATTTATCGTGCATTAAATGTACTACACCTTGTGCTAGCCACTTGATTCACATCATCCTATCCCATCCTTGCAGTATCTTTTATTTCATAAATGAGGACAATGAGGCTATGAAAATAAAAATATGGCCAAGATAACTAGAAGGTAATAGAACCAAGATTCAAACTTAGGTATCTCTGATTACTAAAACTTTTCTGTGCTTCTTCCACCACTGGATACTGCTACTAGGGTGCAGGCATAAAATGGGGAGACAAAGGGCCAAATAATAACCAGAGTCACTTACATGCATGCTAGACCTTATATGAGACAGCCTGGCACTGCTATCAGCTGGTTTTCACTGACTGAAGAAGCATAGGTAATGCTGTTCCAGCACTAGTAAACACATGCTTATTGGGAAAGAGTAGGGACACACTCCAACAAAGACATTCATGATATAAACCCTAGGTTCAATTTTTGCCAGAGCAGACTTCTGTGGCCTCCTTCATCAACTTGACAGGTAGAATAAAATACCTCCTGCAAAGTTCTGGTAAAGAATAGATATCAATTTGGGATATTGCTTTATTGAAATTAAATATCTTAATTTGGGTCTTAAGCCTGGTCCAGCATGGATTTTCTTGGTCACAAATTCTCAAACCCTGGAAGATTGGAGAATAGTATCCCCAAGTCATAGGGACAGCTGGAAAACAATAACATTTGGGGCTTGAGAAACTTCTTTGACATGCTCTGACTTCCAGGAGCCTTAAGAAATGGATTCCACCTTAATAAGTAGCAGGTGTTAGTTTTACACAGAATCTGGAAAGTAATGAAGAACAAATGGGACCAGATCCATGGAGTTATTTTGGTTTCAGTAGGAGTTATGAATCTGTTTTCCAATATTCAAAATATACCTCACAATATGACCATGGAAAGTGATGTTTGCCCATCTGCTTTTGCATTGCCATTCAGTTATACAAATCCCTATAAGAAAATCATGCCAGCTGACATGCTAGATTCTGTCATTCCCTGTCTTAAAAGTCTTCAATAATTACTCATGCCTCCAAGAATAAAATTCACTCTTACATGTGGATTTTATTGCATTCCTTTATTATCTCCTCTTGTTCTTTATTTGTAGCCACTCCATTTACTCTACTGTCTAGCCATAGCCAACTTCTTTCCTCTTCAAATGCTGTCTTCTCTACCCTTGGCTCATGCCATTCCTGCTTCTTGGAACATTCTCTCTACTGCATTGCACTTCCTTCTCCACTCTCTCCGTCACCAACCCAGCTCTGGTGAGCTAAACTCTACTCATTCTCCAGTTCTCACTTAGATGTCCCTGTATCCAGGAGACCTCCTCTGATTCCACATGAAGTCCCAATATTTCTCTATTCTTATCTCTCTATACTTACCAGAGTACATTATAATTGTTTATGTGATTTCTTTTGGCAGCTGGACTGAAAGCTCTATGATGGCAAAGATAAGTTGCCAATTAGCAAATATTTTTTTGTGTTCACTCTATACTAGACATTTGGGATACTGTGGTGAACTAAATGTATAAGATTATATGTCTGCCTTGCTCACAATTGTCTCCTAACATGAAATGTGCTTTTTTTTTTTGCCAGACAAAGCATTTTTATGATGGAAGACACTCATAGGGATAACATGGAGCTTTTCATTCCCTCCATGTACATGAGACAGGACTATTTCTCAGATGATGGAGTCCTGCTCTCTTGGTTGGTGTGCTACAAGTGGTCCAGAGGACAACCAGAAGACTGCCTCCTGCTTGGGCCAGATTAGGCAGTTCCAATGGTGAACTACCTTGGCAGATATCTTGCATGCCATGTACCAAATGCTGTACTAGAAACAAGAGTGATACTGATCTTATCCTTCTGAAGCCAACATGTCTCATGGTCTTCATGGGACTTCTTTTTCCACACATAATAACACTTTTTGTAGGCACTAATTCTTCATAAGGTTACTTTCCTAAATGATAGCTAATTTACTTAACAGAATCCTGCTATGTGATATATCTATGCCAAGCAGTCACCAAGATTAAAAAGGATGCAGTATAGGTCTATCAGCTGCAGTAGGCTGTCATTTTTACCCAATAAGTTAAAATTTTGTTGAGAATTTCTAATGTAGCGTCCATATCTCTGGCCTTAAAGCACTGGAACTAAGATAGATACTTCATTTAATTATTCAAATATATTGATATGTAAATTCCAGACAACAATGACGATTTAGTGAGATGATAAATGAACCCCTCAGCACTCTACACTTTGAAAGCCTCTTCTATTCTTGACATGATTTGAGCTCTTTATTAATTCAAAAAATATTCCATTTGCTATGCATAAATTGAGATAGAGGAAGTAATTGCCATCTGGATAACTGCCTCTTTACTTTTCTGTTTCAGCAAGTGCAAACCCTGTATGAATAAACTGCACCATTTCGGACCTTTATCTCAATCTAAGGGCCCCTGGGAAAATGGAAAAGGTTGAGAAAGACAGAAGACAGAGAGAAAGTGAAGAAAGAAAATAGTAGAATACTATATTAGAGGCTTAAGATGGAGAGAGAAGAGACATATGTGTGATTTATTGAGAGGAATTTTTGATATCTGAGAATGCATGTTTACCTACTTTTCCCTCCAAATTCTTAAAAAATTATGATGTAGGAAAAAAGACATTAAAATTATACAATAGACATAGGACTGGTTATTAAGGAGAGCAGAGAAAGTGACAACCTAAGTGCCTGCAGGGGGGAAGCACTAAGGAAGTTAGTGGCTACAGACCTCTTGAGGGCCTCGGGGCTTAGATGCCCCAGGCTTTGGGTAGGCTGAGCTCCTGTGAAGCACCAGGCTGAAAGCAGGGGGATAATCTAAGATACTAAACTGGGGATCTTTCAAAGAGACAATATTAATTAAAGGAAAAGGAAAAAGTAGTCCTTAAAGGAACTTTAAGTAAATATTCCTTACATAACCATAGCAACATTAACATGCCTGTTCATTTAACCAAAATTTTTGGTAGAACTAATTTGAGAGGCTGAAGAGAAGGGAAGTTTCAGGTATGGTAATGTGGGTTAGAGAGAAGAAGCAATGTGAGAGAAGATGAAATTTTCAATAACTACAACAAGATATCAAGAAACCATACCTAAAATTGATATATCAAGAAATATCAGTTAAGAATATCATTTGTAAATATGGAGGAAATATCAGGGGCAACATAAACTTAAGAGATCTAAGGGGTTGCCCCCGAGGCATGGGGCTGGACCATGGGGTGGAGGAGGGTAGGACAAGAAACTTTCAACAAGAAACCTTTAGTTGAATCTGATTTCTTGAGCTATGTACATTTATTGCTTAGATAAATTAAAAAGACAAAAATTAATTTAACAGGGTGGGCCCCAGTGGCTCAGTGGCAGAGTTCTCACCTGCCATGCTGGAGACCGAGGTTCGATTCCCGGTGCCTGCCCAAGAAAAAAAAACATTAATTTAAACAGAAGATAAAGGAAGATGCTTTGGGCTGCTGAGTCCCCTGATTCCACGCATTTTAGTCATAAGCTTTGTACATCCAGGAAGTAAGGATCTCCTTGGTATGTATGGGGAAGATACATAATCCTGTCTGTATTGGTGCCTCATTAAAGCGACTATTATAGTTTTACAGTAAGAGAGAGATAACACAGAAATTTGGGCCACAAAATGTTATGCTTTGACTCTTGTATACCTTAACAGAACCAGAGGGTTCATTAATAGGCTATTCCTGTCTTGCACACTGAATTTCTAGAGTCTAGTACAGTAACAAGATTCAAATGGGTGACTTAGAAGTATTTACTGAAGAAACTGTACAGATATTCCAGAAATGTTAGTTAATAAACTACTGGGGAATGAACTGGTGGGTATGGAGAGGAAGGGAGGAAGGGCATTCAAGGATGATCCAAATTGCATAATGTCCAAAATAACAGGGAGCCATGCCAAATTTTTACCCTTTAAGGAATCAAAAATAGGGTGATGTCAATGCCAAGCTCCTAAACAAAGGGAAGTGAGAATAAGATAAATTCAAGGAAGTATATCTGTGAATTTAATTTCCTTAGCAAGCACATTATTGCACATGGCACATGGACAAAGCAGAGCTTGTGAACTAAGAAGGCAATTCCCTGTCCCATTCTGTTGTTCAGGTTCATATTTTAAAATGTAAAAATTAGTAGAACTTTCAACATTTCAGCTGATTTGGATGATTAAGAAAATGTGTAAAAGACTATGTCAATCAAGTTCAGAATATAACTTTGAAAAAATGTGCGGACTTCCATCTAAGCAGAAATAAAGATTTTATGTTTAGGACCACAATAATTTCCCTAGTCTAGATTTCCTAGAACAGTGATACTTCTTTCTCCCCAGTATTTTGGTTTTATGACTTTTGTACTCTTCATTATACACCTTCCCAAATCATCCTTGGAAATAGGCAGGTATACAAAAGGGTGGATGGTTGGATAAATGAATGTGGCTGATCCTGATTGCAAGGCTAGGACCAGTAGGGAAGATGGTATGGGTCCTTGGGAGCCAAAACTAATGGAGCAAATGTCTGTTATCTGGATTAATGCACTAAAACCTTGGAAAAATATGGGATTTTGAATCAAGTGAAATAGGAAAGGAAGACAGAGTACAACAGCAGAGTATCCAACTGCGTATCATCAAATCACCAACAACTGATACAAGGGACAAAATTTAAAATCTAAAGGACTGAAGAGTCAGGGAGATGAAAAAAAAAAACAGGTTGATCATTCAAGTAGGGGAGGTAGTAGAGACATTCCTTAGTCAAGCTATACACACCACTACCCTTATGTGCTCTCTGTGGCACAAGTGTGTGCTTATTAGGTAGATGTACAAAGCTAGAACCAAGAGCATAATAATAATTTTTTTATCCCACCACAAGATTGATGACTTTCATATCCATGTGACATTTAAAGCACTTAGTATAAAAACTTAATATAAAATTGCATCCAAAGTTAACTTTTTCCCTGAGTAACAAAAAAATTAGGGAGAATAACAAATTACACATCTGTGCCCCAGAAGACCCTTGTGGGGTCCAAGTAGCAGGAACTGTCAGAGGTTCCTGCTAGACCTAAAATCATTACCCTTGACACTAACATCTGTCAAATTGCACCACACTCTAAACTGCATGCAATGCTGGCTCCTCGTGAACACCAGGTTATCACAGATTTATGAGTCATGCATGAAAACTTATAACCAAACGAAGGTTGCCCTTCAAAATGTCCCTACCTCCACCGTGTTGAGGCTACTTCACTTCACAATAGTTCAACATAGTAATGGAGTCCCTACGCAATAATAGAACCAATGCTCCAGGGGTAGTTCTTATTCTACAAAGTACTCAGGTGTGCAAGAAGTGTCACATTGTTTTATTTTCTTTAAGTTTAATTAAATATAATCAAATATCTACCTGCATGTGCTGATGTGAAGGACAATGTTGATTACTATTGGAGGTTTCTTCTCTTCCCAATCCCTGCTATGCACTACAATCATATAGAACTAGAAACCCAACATGAAGGAAATACTTGTTGACTTTTTTTTATGTCACAATAACCACAAATACTGTCTTTCTCCAAGCCCTTTTAATCCCATAATATGCAAAATCTTTTGTGTTTTCAGTAGGCACAGGAATCTCAACCAAGGCTGGAGGCATCAATACACAAGACCCAGTCTCCAAATGCACACTGTACAGCTACCTCTCTTTCAGTTGCCAGGACGAGTTCAGCAAACCCTCTGGGTTCATTTTATGAAATAGGTTGTGGGTGCCAACTCCCAGAAAAAAAATGAAGCTTCTTCACTTGGAAATTACCTCTTGATTCATGTCCTTCTGATGTACCGTCCTGGCCTCCCCATCTCCTATGCCCCTTAATATCATTAAATAGCTTAGGCTTTCAAAATGCAAATATACCAAAGCTAGAAAACAGTGTGAATACAGGAAACCTTATTTGGTGAGGAAAAAAAGAAGCTCCCCTAAGTCAAAAGAACAAAGAACGGGGCTACCTCTAAGAAGTGGGGGAGGAAAAATATCCCTAGTACTAACCATAAATTAATGTCTCAATAAATTCTCACCAATTTCCAGCTGCCATTAGGACAATAATCTCTTCATTTTATAGTTACATATAATTGTGTTCTGCTTCTTTTAATAACATCATAATGACCTTCAAAAGGTATCACCATGAGAACATTCCTAAAGCTATGCCAGGACCTGAATGCAATTCTGAAACGAGATTTTTAATAATTACTTTTTAAATGGCAGTATCATCATTGAAATTATGTCTAGAAACTGACTTTGCAAAACAGACAGCTGGTTAAAGAAAAAGTTACTTACCTGGGAGTACTCGGTGTTGCCCTTAATTACTTAATCATGAACTACTTAAGGATTTTTTGTCACAGATAGGATCCCTTCTTCTCTCTCCTAGGTTTTACCTGGAACTTCCTTTCCCTTTCACCATTTATTTGCATAGCCCCTCACTGTCTGCCCTTCTTCCATCACTTTTTCCAGACCCTAGGATCAGTTACATTCATCATTCCCCATGACAAACACCACGAGATTGTAATGTTGGCTACTTGGATAGTGGTAAAGGAGAATTAGAGAAAGAGAAAGATTTGTCCAGTGCTACTCATTGCTTTTCACTAATTCCCCTGCCCCACCCCACCCCCTACCCCAGTCCTGATCCTCATTACCTTGGATCATTAAAAAGAAATAAAGGTAGGGCCATATTATGGATTAAATCATGTGCCCCACAAAGATATGTTCAAGTCCTAACCCTCAGTCCTGTGAATGTGAGTGAGCCCAATCATAATAAAAATTTTATTGAATAAGATAGACCAAGCTAAATCAGAGTGGGCCTTAACCTAATATTACTGGAGTCCTCATAGGTAGAGGAAATTTGGACATGGTAGTAGGAGACAGAAGGAGACAGACGGCCATGTGACAGAGGCAGATTGTGTTATGGGCTCCTGGCAAGCCATCACCAGAGCTATAGACTTCAGAGAAAAGATGATCCTGCCAACGTCTAGAATTCTTACAATTCAACAATAACCAGGCAACCCAATTTAAGAATGGGCAAAGGATTTAAATAGACATCTCCCCAAATAAAATATACAAATGGCTAACAAACACATTAAAAGATGTTTGACATCATTAGTTATTAAGGAAATAAAAATTGAAATCATGATAGGACACCACTTCATACGTACTGGGATGGCTAATTAAAAACAACAGCCACAGAAAATAATAGGGCAGTTCCTCAAAAAGTTAAATATACATTTACCATATGACCCCACAATTTCACTCCTAGCTGCATGCCCCAAGAGAACTAAAAACATATATTCACACAAAAACTTGTACATGAATGTTCATAACAGAATAATTCATAATAACCAAAAAGCAAAAACCTCCCAAATGTCTATTAACTGATGAATGGATAAACAAAATGTGGTATAAAAAGATGATGGACTATGACCCAGTCATAAAAGGACTTAAGTTCTGATGCATGCTACAGCATGGATGAATCTTGAAAACATTACACTAAGTGAAAGAAGCCAGACAAAAAGGCCATATATTGTATAATTCCATTTTTATAAAATGTCCAGAATCGTTGAATCCATACAGACAGAAAGTAGATTAGCAGTTGTCAAGAATGGCGGGAATTGTTTGAGGTATCTTAAACAGGTTTCATCAGAAACTGACTGTGAGATTAAGATTTGTAGCAGGAAGTTTATTGATAAATGCCCTTGGATCCACACCTGTGGGGAAGGAAAGGAAGTCAGATGAGAAGATGAATTGCATTGCAGTGCCATAGGCTTCAGCCAGTCCCAGGCACAGAGATGGATGGCCCACATCAACCTGTCATTACTTGTGAGTTGGGGGGGGGGGCGACCTTTGGTTGCAGATGATTCCTGGAAAGCATCTCAGCTAAGAGTCATAAACCACCAACATTCCTAGCAGCTGGGAGGGCGATCTGGGTGGCACACTTCAGCATCCATGACAGAGGGACATATGGGTCCCTCTCCCACACAGGGAGAATGGGCGACCTTTGGTTGCAGATGATTCCTGGAAAGCATCTCAGCTAAGAGTCATAAACCACCAACATTCCTAGCAGCTGGGAGGGCGATCTGGGTGGCGCACTTCAGCATCCATGACAGAGGGACATATGGGTCCCTCTCCCACACAGGGAGAATGGGTGCCTCACCACCCAGTTAAATTTTTCTGTGAGGCAGAGCTTCTTCAGAGTTAGTCCCTTAACCCTATTTCCTTTATTCTAAAAGTAGGCATTTGGGGTAGACCTAGGTTAACTAAAAGCCTAGAGAAAGCTATGGGGAAGACCATCCCAGGCAGGAGAGGTGGGATATGATATGGGAAGGATCCCCCCTCCTTAAGATTCTCAGTGTTAGGAGGCTACAGTTGTGGTATCCAGTGGAAAATGCAAAGACCATCAAATATGCCCCGTGACAGAGCAGTAGAGGCTCCTATCAAATAGAAATCAAACTATGGAAGGGGAGTAGCAGCCAGACCAAAGCAAAAAGGCTGAGAAAAGTCCACACAATTCCCATATTTTCATTGATATGTCCCTCAAATCCCCCAAGAAAGTAGACTCATCTCTTCCCATGCTTCCCTTTTTGCCAGTCAATGGTAGACCTGAGGCTCTGTAGAATTTTAAATCAGATAAAAGAAGGGAGGAAGCAGTCTAGAATTATTAAAAGGAATTAATCAAATAATAATAATCAAATTTGAATATTTTACTATGAGGAACTATTTTCAACTGGAAGTGACTAAAAAGTTACAAGACTTAAAGGCTTACATATTAAAATAAATTTAGTTTTCCTGTTGCCAGGGTGGAGTGATCTTTAGATTTGCACATTTCTGATATATACCTGATATGTGCCTGTCCAACTATTTTGGTTTGCTAAAGCTGCACGAATGCAATAAACCAGAAATTTATTAGGTTGCAAATTATAATTTTAAGGCCATGACAAATTTCCAAATGAAGGCACCAGCAAGAGGATACCATCTCTCAAGAAAGGCTGATGGCATCCAGGGTTCTCTGTCATGTGAAATGGCACATAGCTATATCTACTCTCCTTCTCTCCTGGCTTCTGGTTTCTCTCCTGGCTGTCTGTGCTCCTGTTTCAGTGGCTTTCACTTTAAGCATCCTAGGTTCCTCAGTTAGCTTCTTCAGGGTAGACTCTGAGTTTCATTTCTTAGCTTAGCATCTCCAAACATCTGTGTCTTGATTCCATCTCTCTTCTCTCTGTGTTGGCTCTGAACTCTGCCCATGAGCTCTTTTAAGGACTCTAGTAAACTAATTAAGACCCACCTTGAATGGGCGGGGTCACTTCTCTATGGAAACAACCTAATCAAAAGTTTCCATCATTTTTCTGCACCCACAAGATTGGATTCAAATAGAGGTACATAACAGCTTCAAATTATTGCACCAACTATGTCTGCTACAATGAATGTGCTCCTCACAGATTCCTTTTTCTTGCAGATAGAGGAATGAAGAGCATAAGAAATTTGCCCTATGCCAAAACAGCTAATAAGTAGCAAAGGTGATTCCAACTAAGTCTGTCTAATTCAAAAGTCTTTCTACTACTCTAAGGTACCTGTTTGGCAGTTTATCCAGATCTTCACCTGTCCAGTTAATAACAGACACAAAGGATAGGGGGTCCAATGATATCTGGATCATTCCTGCTCTTACAGAGTCCTCTCCAAAAATCTCAGGATGAGGAATTTGTTCCAGGGCATGTAAATGTGGCCCATGACTTCTCTCAGCCTGCTGTGGCTGCTGGAGGCCATGGTTCTGGCCAGTGCAGGCAAGGAAAGTCTTGTCTAGAGAAGCACTGGACATTAGATCACCAGGAAGGGAGCATGAGCCCAAATCCAAAGTACAATTTCTATTGTTGACCTAGTTTTTGAAAAGGAAGATGGGGGGCATGAAAGTATATGGAAAAATCTTGATTTTGTGTGTACTGTGATTAAAGTACTTAATTTTACAAAAAGTAAGGAACTAACAACTACGTAGAGTCTCTTCTCTTATCACGTTTATGTGTTAAAAATATTTTAAAATATACAGGATCAGAAAATCACTTATTTAACATTGCCTTTTCATTCTCTTGTTTATTCCTGATGCACTTAATATGGTTGTTTGGCTATTTTTGCTCTCCTTATTACAATCTTTATTTCATCAAATAGATGTTCATCATTTTCCATTTACTGAAAGGCACTAGTGTAGTTTGGGCTCTGACCTTTGAATTTAACTAGTGAATGCTGTTCCTCATTTTCCAACCTCAAAGCTAGTAAGTGACTGCTAGAATAGTGAAAGAATGCTAAAAAGCTTATAATTTTTAGAGAATGGGACTGTTTTCTGCAACTAGACACTGAACGTCCTGTTCTAGAGAAAATAAATAGGAATAAAAAAAAAAGATTCCTCTATAAATTTCTTTATAAACCATGACTAAAGTTATACTTTGACTCAATCAGAAAACATTTCATCATTTTCATATTTAATAAATGCCATTCTGTGCCAGATATTCTGCTCAGAGCAGAGATTCAGAAATGAGTAAGTATCTGATAGTCTGGTAGCAGAGATAAACAGATAAATAAATTAAATGCATTTTGTTAATTGCAACAACAGAGCCATGTGCACAATTCTTAGACAGCACAAACAAGAGAATGTTTGTTTCTAGGGATGCCAAGGTAATCTCCTCCACAAGGTCAGTTTCTCTAAAAACAGTTTCCCATAGCCCCCTCACCCTTTCCTTTAGAGCATTTGTCAAAGTTGCAACTTTCCATTTATTTAAGTGATTATCTGATTAATGCCTGTCTCCCCCATTAATATGTACGTTTCCTTTTGGCAAAGACCATTCTGTTCTTTCTAACTATTAAATCATCAATATCAAGCATAATGTGTACAAAAGCCTCTCAATTAATAACTCTTTTAAGACTATTCAATGTTGGATATTATAGGAAAAATATTCCCAAAACAATACATTAGGACACCTGACTTGGCTTTTGGAAGAAGATTGAAGGTAGTGTGTATATCAGGTATGTGCAATGGAATGGAGGTATGTGTGCTTGGTGCTGGTGTTTGGATGAAAGTGTTGTAGAAGGCGAAAGAAGCAGTATCCAGAACATGAAAGATATCCTGCTAAACAGTTGCAACTTCTATCTCATAGATATATATTGGAGATTTACTAAAGCATTTTAGACAAGCGAGAAATATGACTAGATTTTTCCTTTAAAGCTTAGAAAGTTAACTTTTTTATAGTGCTGTGTTCTTCAGGATTTTAAGTTACAAGACACAGAAATTCACATAGGTTTGCATAAGTAAGAGCTGTTTATTAGAAAAACAAGCTGAAGTTGGCCACGGTGGCTCAGCAGGCAGAGTTCTTGCCTGCCATGCTAGAGACTGTTTGTTTCAACAAACATTCTCTTCGATTCCCAGTGCCTGACCATGTGAAAAAAGAAAAAGAAGATGGTAATATCAAAAATCAAATGGACAATATGGAGACAAAATGGATGCCTTCAGTGACCTTAGAAGAGCTGTTTCATTGGTATGTTAAGAGTAGACACATGATTATGATAAGTAGAGGAGTTAATTGGTGGGGAAGCAATGGAGACACCAAAAATGGACTACTTTTTCAGAAGCTTACAAAGATAAGGAAGCTTCTGGCCAACATTATGCTGAGGATGCATGCTTCAAAAAATATTTTTGAAAAAAATTAAAATTAAATAAAAAATATAGCTGAGCTCAAATATAAGATAGGTCTTTATTGGATGAGAAATAGAACAAAAAGAGTGGTAAATGGAGGCTAAAATCACAGTTTTCCAGATTTTTTAGTTGTGAACAAAGAATTCAGCAATGGTGGGGCAAATGTGATTAGAAGTAGTCCCCTCAACAACCTGAAATTCACTTATTGCTGGAAGACATGAATTTGGAGAACGTCCCCATTTGCAAAAGGAGGTGGGGGGAAATATGACCTTCAGACTTGCTGGCTGGAAGTAAGGATGTATAGAAATTGTACACCCAGGGAGGAACTGGGAAAAAACAGTTTCATTCTCTGAAACTGAATCAAGCTGCTTTTCGACACAAGCCTGTATTTGTCATATTCCCCACCACCCTCTAACCCCCTAGGGGTAGCAACTTCAGACTGTGATTAT